>JAAGNO010005112.1:15626-93435 GCA_033439905.1 Ceryle rudis
TAGCTTTCATGGTAAGTTTTATTTTTGTTTGTTTGTTTTTGTTTGTTTGTTTTTAGTTTTAATAAATATTTGGATATTTATGTGTATAAACTGATACATGCCTTTCTCAATGCATAGGAAAAATTAGGTGAAGAAATTCAGTATGGCTGGACAGTTAGCACTTCTGAGCGTTGGAAAATTAAGGTGAAGGAGCAGGTTTCTGGGAATGTTTTGTGATTACTCTCTATTTCTAGTGGTTAGGTATTTCCAGGCTGAAAGTTGGACACTTAACTATGTGTAGCCAATTAATTCTGGGTGCTTGCAGTCTGGCATTGGATGTCTTTCTGCGTTACAACAGAGGAGATACCAGAGGAGATAAACATAGAGGTATCCTGGCTGTAATCACAGAACCACAGGATTTTTGAGGCTGGAAAAGACCTCTGAGATCATCAAGTCCAGCCTATGAATAATAGAACAGGGAATACTGGGGAGGAAGGAGAGGGACTGCAAATGGTGCTAGTCTGATCCTGCTGGAGAAGTTCAGGACAGAGGAAAGAAGCTGTCTGTGAGCAGGAGCTACATTTATTCCATCTCCTGTGGTGGGGCTGAAAGACCCTTTGTGAAGCCAGTGTGCAGTGGTGGCAAGGACCCATCTGAGCCTCTTCTGAGCTGGGGAAGCACTGCCTGAGCAGGAAAGCACTAGAAGCACAGCACCACTCCACCAGCAAAGAGCTCAGATGTCTCCCAGTTCCCTGCAGAGCTGCCACCTTCAGCACTGACAGCTGTGCCCACAGCCAGTTGACAGTATTGTATATTTACAAAGGGATTTTATCAGTGGAAAGTAATGTGTATTCAATCTGTGAACAGTAATATAAAATCCTGTGTTTTGTAAGTGAATAGGAAGAAGAAAAAGAGGTTTCCATAACCCATAAAAACTTCTGTAGCTAGTAATGTGCTCGATTACTGATGGACACATAGCCCCCAGGGGACAATAGAAAGCCTTCAATTTTTCCAGCTACAGCAGAGACTTCAGCTGAAGTGAAGTCTCTTTTTTTTTTTTTTTTTTTTTTCCTGAGAAAGTAAGTGGAAATAGCTTCTGCTGAGCTGGAAAGATACTCTTGATTACTTGCTGTGCTCTTAGATAATCAAGGACACAGTGGAAATACCACATAGCATGTGACTGGCTTTGATTTATCCCAGGAAACCTCTCTCAACCTCAGAATGTGCTGTAAACAGCTGTTTCACAAACTTGAAACAGAAAAACCTCTTCATTTTTAATCTTTTAGTTAATAATAATAAAAAAAGTTTATTGGATGTTGCACAACTGCATTATTTCTGATCCTTGCATGAAATTAGAACATGAAACAAGAATGACTTCAAATAATCTTGTTCTTGGGCACAGTCCTTTGCAAGGTTTCAGTTACTGACTCAAACCTGTTATAAATATTTGCCCCATTAATCACATTATGTGCTGCGTTATTTAGTATGCTGGCTATTTCTCTCCTTTAGCATGGAATTATGTATCTCTCTGTCCTCTAGAAACTCCTGATAGTTTTTCATTATTATGCCTTTTTACTGTGTTGTATAGATGTTTACAGCTTCTACCCCAACTTTCACATCCGTGACTTTCTTCAGCTTCCTAGTTCTGACAACTGTTAGTAACAACAAGTCTTGGTAAAGGTAATTTCTGGCTACCTCTGTAACAATTTTTTTTTTTTTCTTAATAAAAATCCCCAAAGCTTCAAAATAAATAATGACTGTATCTAATACCTCTTATGTTGTAACTATACTCACTCTTTTTTCTCTCCTGTCTTAATTTTCTCTTGCTAGCTCTAGAATCATTCTGTTCTGCCCTGCTCTGTATTCATTGCTATGGATGACAGACTATGTAACATGGGAACCTAAAACCTAAAACTGCAGTGTTCAAATGCTTCCTCTACTTCTCCCTCCATTAAGGACTTCTTCCTATATATAGCGCTGCTTGTTTTCCTTCCTGTTTAACATCTTTGAATCCCCTTGATGCCCTTCATTACACAACTTCTGTTCAGGCACTTAGAACTTCTTAAATTGCTTATTAGAAAACTTCTAGCAACACTTACCTTATTGCCTTAAATCTATCAAAAATGCTGTCACATCAAAATAAGCTATTTCACTTACACTTCTGCTTCTGCACAGTCACCTCCAAACCCTTGTATTGACACATTTTCTCTTTACCAAATACAAACCTCCTCCAGCTTGCTGCTTGTTTCTTTCCCTTCATTTATTTTGGCTGACCTCCCAGCCACTTTGTTGAGAATGAAGCCTTGCAACTAAGAATTTAACTTCTGTTTTTCATCTGTTGCTCATTGCAGGACTCCTTCCTGCATCTCCATCCTCTGTGGCCACATCCACAGCCATGCAGCAGCCCAGGTGAGTTACTCCAAAGCTCTGCATTTGAGTAGTGCTAATACAGGGGACCATTACCCCTTAACTCACTGCAAACTTGCATTGCTCTCCTTGCTTGCTGTTGCTTGAATGTGTTTGTAACTTTTTTTTTTTTTTTTAATATTTCAAAGTGCACTTTAGTATTCCGATGAAAACTGAAAGGGTTACATCTTTTATTTTGCTAGTACATAACAATGTGTGCAAAACTGTTTGTGGAAATAAAAAAGTGTAATGAGAACTTCTGTGAATCCCTACCTTCTATAAATAGGTAAATATATGAATATTTATCCTTGAAATATTTTTGCTGTCATCTTGGAAGGTCTTTGGGTGTAGCAGTTGCCCAGATACAGAGCAAAAAGGAGATGGATACAAGGGAAATTTTTGTGAAAATTTTAGCAATTTTTCATACTGCTGAAGGAAACTATGGCAGTAATTAAACAACTGAATTAATAATTACTGGTATGTATGAAAAAAATGTTTGATAAGCTCCAGCCAATATCATTTAGATGCATATATCATTTGTCTGAATGTTCTTTTAAGATTTTTGGGGGAAAGGAGGGGAAGCAATGCCATCTTTCCAGTGAATGTAATTTACTGTTGTTTTAATGAAAAGTTGAACTATTCTCTTAAAAATGTGTTCCCAGTTCCCAGTGTTGCTTTTGTTGTGGTGTTCATAGCCTCTGGCCCTGTCCTGAGCACAACCCATCACCACTATCACCCCTTACCATTATTGTGCTTTATTAAATGTTTGGTTTACTGTATGGTGATGTGAGAATCACAGTGCTCTCTAATTAGTAGATCTTACTGCAAACTGCTGTTTTGGGGGAATGGCACATGGGAAGGGGACAAAAAGTTTCTTACTGTTCTGAAAAGGAGATGAAATCCCCTGACACATACCCACTTTTTGCCTATAGCGTTTCTATACTGCAAAGACATATCTGCAAATACTTCATGACATACCTTGACAAGCTCTATTATAGCTTGTATGGATAACAGCAGCTTTTTAAGCAGTACAGCATGGACTCCAACACCAAGTTCAAACAAGAGCATTCATCTATCTTTTAAACTAGGATGGGGGTGGTTTGGTTACCAGTGTGCACTGTTGATTGTGGTTGATGATCCATAATGTCTTTGTCAAATCAAAGATCTGTCTAACCACTCTTGGGCAGTGGAAAAAAACTAGAGCTTGCATTAAAGAGAATAAAAACCTGTAGTGATGCTTCTCTTGGATTAATCCATGATCTTCTACCATTCACTGGTTTAAATTGTTTATGATCCAGGTGTCACATCCAGAGAACCACGTGTTGGGTTTAATAAATACATCTTACATTATCTTCCAGGATTTAGTTGTGCATTGTGTTAAGAAACAATTATTCTGTTTGGTTTGTACTTTCAGCATCATTATTTATTTTGATATTACTGGTTCTTTTGTCAAGGGTAATAATGAATCGTGGTTCCCTAGTTATCTTGTGCAGGACATTCATTATTTTACAGATGCTTATCACATATTTTCTCAGTAGTTTCTTTTGCAGGCCAAAAATCCTGGTCTAGTTTGTCTTTCATTTTGTTTCTCCATACCTTTTATAATTCTTTTTCTTTCTGCTTTTTTTTTTTTTTTTTTTCTTTCAACTGTTTGGAATGTTTTGGGGTAAGGTCAGTTTCCAAAATAAGATGACTAAAGCCATTTGAGATTTCAGGGTATGAACAAAAAAATAATGGTAGTATCACGAGGTTACTTTGTTTTACTCTTTTTTCTCATTACTTCCTAATAGTGTTTTTGACTTTTTTGCCTGCTACAGAACAGAGAACTGATATTTCCAGAGATCCCAAGCACTCTTTGCAAGTTGTAGTAGATAATATAGAGTCCAAAATTGTGTATGCCTTCCTTTTTTTTTTTACTGGCATCACATCTCTACTGACATTCTGTCATGTGATCTGTCACTAACATGTGGGTTCCTCTGCAATGCCAGTGTAGAATCTCATGGCACACCTTGGTAACCTTCCTTTCACACGCAGTATTTTCTATCTTTGTATATCCCTGTGTCTTCCCTTTTATCCTATAGCAGCTTGCTTTCTTCAGAAGCCAATGGTAAAGGACCCCTAGAAATTCAGGTACATTGTGTCATTATACTCAGGCTTACTCATACATTTGCTCATACCTTCAGAAAAAAGATCTACTTCAAGCAGATCTTTAAAACATGGCTTCTTTAACAAAAGCTGCATCAACTCTTCTTTAGCTTATCATTAGGTTTCATTGCAGTTTTTAATGATTTGCCAGTGCTTCCTGTTTGCAGTTCTCTACCTCATCCTTAAAACCAAGGATATTCTTCCAAATTTGTAGTTTACATGTCACTAGTAATAGTACAGATACTTAATACCTGAGTTCCTTTAAGTTTCTTGCATAAATGCCATGTGGTCCTGGTGGATTTTACTGTGTTTAGGGCCCTCTGGAAGGGTCCTTGCTATACTGATATTTTATGAAAAAATGTTTCATGTTTAGTTATCTTCAAGGAAGTTGCTCCTCAGTGGACACCTTGTTATCTAGCTAACATAAAATTAGTTTCTTCTGTGTTCCCAAGATTGATAACCCAAGTCTTAAACACACTCTATTTCTGCATTCCATTCTGAAAACTTTGTTTTTCATTAGCCAAAGCACTAACACTGAATATGTAATTGTACAAAGTTGATACAAACTCCAAATTCACTTCCAGATGTGACATTTTTCATTATAAAATCCTTCAGTTATTCTAGAATTTTAATTTCTGAAAAAGTGTGATTTTCTCCATATGTCTTAACTTTACTATTCACAGAACAGATGTCATCTTTTTCAGGTCTAGGAATGAGTTGTGGAGAGAGGAAACATCATTCATGGATAGCTGGTACACAAAAGGTCAGCGGATTCCTTGGGTATTTAGTTGAAGGTAGCAGGATGCTAGCTATCGAAATTCCTGGTTTCAGCTTTGAAGCACTTTACTAGTGCTTATAGTCTGTGCTATAGAATGAAAAGGGATGAGCACTTTTGATTAGCAGAGAAAATTTAAATTAGGAACTCAGGATGAGAAAGTATGATCTTTTATCAATTATTGCAAAAACTGCACATGCTTTAGAGTAAGCTAATGATGTCAAGCATGGTCTAGCCGTCTTTTAGTTGTGTCTCAGAACCATTTTTAATGCAGCAA
Source organism: Ceryle rudis (assembly GCA_033439905.1). Classification (NCBI taxonomy): domain Eukaryota; kingdom Metazoa; phylum Chordata; class Aves; order Coraciiformes; family Cerylidae; genus Ceryle; species Ceryle rudis. Next base: position 21,209 of record JAAGNO010005112.1, read on the forward strand.
CACAATCTGTTGGGATTTGGAACAAAAACGCACCTTGTGTCATGCTGCTTCCGTTTTTCACTTAAAACCAAATGTGTATTAATCTAGGGACTATTATTATTTATCTTCTTGGCAGTTGTTTCATGGGTTGTTTTCATTTAGACTGGTGGCAGTTCATAGACAAATGGATGAAAAACATCAGTCCAGTTTATAAAAAGTGACGCCAAGCTGCAGCATTATTTTTTTGCAATTAACACACTCCTGGTGTTTCTTTTCCAAGATGGGCAAAGTGAGAGTGGTGCTGCCACTTTAGATGTCAAAGACCTTATTCCAGATCTGCCTGAATTAATATCATGCGTCATAGTTCCACGGAAAAATGATAGATTGTGTTGTCATCTGTGCTGTATCATCTTATTTATATAATGATTTCTACTATCAGTGCAGGATTAGATGAATAGAGTGAGGTACCACATAACCAAAGGGGAACAAAAATAGCTGGGAGAATTACTAGGGGAGGCAAATGTTGCTGCCACTTCAAATCCTCGGTGAGAGTGGATCAGGGGTCAAGAGTGTGTCCCACAGGTTGGGAGATATCTTTCAATTCAGTGCTAATTCCTCCCTAGTGTAATATTGCCACTCCAGCCAAAAGATCAAAGCAGGTTGCTAGTGCATGATCAAGCGTTATATATAGTCTGTACTTTGAGGCAGTTTTCTGCCTTGTCCCACTCCATTCACATGTGTCAGAGGATGCCAAAGAGCAAGATGGCGTCTAGTCCCTATGTATGGAGAATCCCCAGTCAGAAGTGAAGCTAGTTACCTAGCTGTGATGGCTCTCTTCTCTCCCCACCTAAGGCACGGTGCAGGTAACAGTGACATTTAGCTGCTGGCAGAGATGTGCTGCTGCCTGTTGGTTAGTTCACAGTTATTTCTTGATGTTTCTTGTGCTGCCATACATGCAGCTGAGCTTTCGCTGAGTTCATGCTTGCTGTTGCTTAGGATTTCAGGGAGGCAGTGCAACAGCCACAGCTGTTCTCTTCCTCACCCCACCATGTACTAATAGGCAATTACAGAGATAGGGGAAATCAGGGAAGGGAGATCTGTGTGGTCAAACATTCCCAGTTTGGACTGGGCTATTGCTGACACCCCCCGCCCCCAATCTGTGCTGCAGGGCCACTGTTCAGAGACTGCCTCCACCCATTTATTACACACCACTAATTTAAATTACTCTTGTATGCTAGGCTGTTAATGCTTCTTTACGCAGAGAGAAATCCAAAATAGGGAGTACATTATTACTCATAGATCCATATAGGAAAATTCAGAAAGCTATGCAGATCTTTATTTATATGTGATAATCTATATCATACATACTCACAGATATGCAAATTGCAGCTTTACATCAGAAATTCACAGAAAAGCTTCAGGCTGATGTTAATTCCATAATTTAAATAAAGAGTTTCCCATTGTTATATGAGCCTTGGAGTGCTTCTTTGCTCTTTCTATTTACATAGTGATTTTCTCAGTTGAATCAAATGTATAGTGATACAGACTAGTGATACTCTTACCAGTTATATATTGAATTATTCAACATTACAGGAGATTTCAACCAATACTGATTAATTGTTTCTCTTCTAAATGCCATTTTTGATATAAAGCTTCCACTAATTCTGTTCTCTTGCCGTTATATATTATTTCTATCTGTTATCTGAGTTGGTTTTCAATCTGGTGTTTAAAAAGTACCAGAACTGTCTAAAGGCTATTCAGTGAAACAGACTTTGGAAAGATAGACTGTCAAGGGCAGAGTATTGAACAAGGCAGTAAGAGAGAAAAGAAAAACCCAGACAACATAATGATTCAGTTACAATGATTACACTTGTAGTAAGCATTACTTTCCTGGAGAAATGGATGGATGGCCCACCTCCAGAATAAAAATAGTCAGTTCTTATTCCACATCCCCCACAACCTTCTTCCCGTGTCTCTCACATTAAGGAATGTAATTTTTTTTCATGTCCTTTTATAGAACAGGTAGTAAAAGAGGCACTGAAGCTCTTTCATTTGTGCTTGGGACGTCAGTCCAAAATTAAGACAATATCTATATGATCATGTGACCTATAACAGTGTGTAACTTCTGACTTCTAGGCCAGCTGGATTGGGATAATGTTCATTTTGTTTTTGTTCAAGGCAGGGACTGGCTAGAGGTGGACTAGTCATGTCTTCAATGTGTTATCAGTTGTCCTTGTGGCCTGGCTCAGAATCTATCCCCCATGCCTCTGCATTTTCACACCCACAAATCTGTCTAGTGTGTCTTGCTTCATACACAGCATATGACAACATGGAGGGGCTTCAAATTAGGAAATGATGGGTGCTACTTGCGTAGCATTGATACTTATGCTTGAGAAGGCAAAGCGGCAGTGCAAATATCCACTGTGTGCATAGATGTCACCACCCTGGGGGAGCTGGTGCTTCAGAATATAAGAGGAAATTGTTGCCAGATTTATGAAACAATATTACAGGTTTGTGGTATTATTATGGTCAGGGCTAGGACTTTGAGTAATCATCTGTTGAGAAGGGTACAGAAATGATTGTATTATGTTGTGTGTATGAGTCCTTGATTTTCCACCGGAATCAGGCCCTTTTCCCAAAGTGGTACTAGTTTGTGTTGATTCCACAGGTGTCATGGCTGACATTGCATGCCATATGTCCATCTGTAAGGAGTGGATCCCATAGCACATTGTTCTCTCAACCCTAATGAGTTTCCTCTCAGAAGGAAATCATAGAATCATAGAATTGTTAGGGTTGGAAGGGACCTTAAAGATCATCTAGTTCCAACCCCCCTGCCAATGGCAGGGACACCTCCCACTAGAGCAGGTTGCTCAGAGCCCCATCCAGCCTGGTCTGAAAAATCTCCAAGGATGGGGCTTCCACCACCTCCCTGGGCAACCTGTTCCAGTGTCTCACCACCCGCATGGTGAAGAAATTCCTCCTAATGTCTGACCTGAATCGACCTCTCTCTAGTTTTAATTCATTCCCTCTAATCCTATCACTGCCCAACAGCCTAAAAAGTCCCTCCCCAGCTTTCTTGTAGGCCCCCTTGAGATACTGCAAGGCCACAAGAAGGTCTCCCCGGAGCCTTCTCTTCCCCAGACTGAACAACCCCAACTCTCTCAGTCTATACTCATAGGAGAGGTGCTCCAGCCTGCTGATCATCCTTGAGGCCCTTCTCTGGACATGTTCCAGCACATCCATGTCCCTCCTGTAATAGGGGCTCCAGAACTGGACACAGTACTCCAGGTGAGGTCTCACAAGAGTGGAGTAGAGGGAGAGAATCACCTCCCTTGACCTGCTGGCCACAGTTCTCTTGATGCAGCCTAGAATACGATTGGCTTTCTGGGCTGCAAGAACACACTGATGGCTCATGTTAAGTTTCTCATCCACCAGTACCCCCAAGTCCTTTTCTTCAGAGCTGCTCTGTAGCCAGTCACTGTCCAGCCTATATTGGTGCCAGCCTCCGAACCAGATGGAGGACCTTGCACTTGCTCTTGTTGAACCTCATGAGGTTGACCTGGTCCCACCTCTCCAGCCTGTCATGGTCTCTCTGGATGGCATCCTTTCCCTCCAGCGTATCAGCTGCCCCACACAGATTGGTGTCGTTGGCAAACTTGCTGAGGGTACACTCAATACTACTGTCCAAATGGCTGCCTTGTGCTCAGCTCAAACCTGGGCACAGAATAAGGGTTATGCAGCAAGGACATTTGGGATCCTGTAGTTGAACAGGCACTGAGACACACTGACAGTGCACAGACACATCCCAAGATCTGGGAAAACACCAGACTAGAGTGTTTAGCCATACCTCTAGCTGTCGGCTATATGTGCTTTCCTAAATATGTAGCTCCATCTGGATCTATCTGTGATTCTAATTTCAGCCTCTAAGCTTATTCTTCAGGAAGATTAATTTCCTTGGATGATGATAAGATTCAAGCTTTGTTAAAATTCTAGCGCAGCGTTTTGCTGGAATTTTGAGACATTTTTTCTCTGTTACAAGTCTGATTTCTGATGTACACATTAAAACTCAGTTATCATAAATGTCACAAACACCCTTCTATGTTTTTTGTTTGTTTGTGTTTTTTTTTTTTTTCCTGCCATACCTCCTGTCTGATTTTTTAGATCTATATAAATGTAAAATACTAAGTGCAAGTAGTAGTTCACAGATATAATTGAAATCACTGAGACAGCCAACATGCAACTACCAAACCTGTTGTTTTTCCTGTAAATTCTCTCTTCATTCCCTCTTCAACTTGGAAATTCTGTTAAGCAATGATATTCAAAACAAATCAGAAAATAAGTAGTAGTGGTAGTACTTCATGAAATGTTTTATCTTTTAAAAGTACAGAAAATTAACCAGTAGCATTAAAAAATATTAGTGACTGCAAGTGTATGAAATAATAATGTAATAAGATAGATTTTTTTTTTTTTTTTGGTAAATGAGAGCTTCTTTTAAACTACTCAGTCTGAAAGTTGAAGTTAGACACCCTTTCTGAAAAGGTGAGTACCAAATGACACAACAATATACGAAAGTAAATCTAGCTATGAATTTATGCAGGGACATTCAATTTGAATGTGATCCTCAGTATTGAATTTGAATTGCTGTTCTGCTTTAGTATCTAGATGTCATTTAATGTGGACAAGGAAAACAGATTAAAATATGTGCTATTTTATACTTCTGGAGCATGATGCTAATTTTTTTGACAGAGGTTTCTAAAGATGGTTTATATAAGAACTATTTTTTTGTTGTTGTTTCAAAGTAAGCATTCTCTTTTCTCAGAAAATTCATTTTATAAAACAGATTTAGAACACATCACACATTCCTTTCTGATTTTGGTCAATAAAGTTATCATGTAATTATCATCAACTAGTATTTAATAATTAATTCCTACCTCTAGGGCTGTCTGTGGACAAAGTATGATATCTTGTCTGAAAGCAGTGCCTGAATTTGTCAGTGAGGTATGGGGGCAGATAATCAGTGTCATCATGAATAATAGAGCTTTCATAATATTCACTGCATTTAGAAACAATTTCTATACTTGTAGCATGGCCAGAGTGCCTGCAGCTCAGGACTTCATAGTACTTTTCACTGTGATCATGCCTCCAAAATTCAGAGAAAAAATCTGTCTTTATACAGTCTATAAAACAGAAGTAGCACAGCTGTGGGCAGCTTAGGCAGAACTGACCTTGGACACTATCAAATGAGGCCAGCAGTTTCTGCATTTACAGTCATCGGAGGGGTGAACTTGGGTGCAGGTCATTGCTTGTCAGCAGAGGCATCCAAAGTGGTCAGAGTGATCTCACTGCTACACCATGCTGGCTCTCAGCTGGAAACTCCCAGGTGACAGAACAGCATGCAGCAACTGCACAACAGAGGTGAATAAAACCACTTTCAAAAGTTTCACTTTCTACATGCACCTATCCAGCAGTGAGTCTAACATGTGTTTTGCTTACAGCTTCATACTTTGGTGTTGGGGTGTGGTTCCTGCAGGAAGCTGAGTAAGTATGTAGGGGGTACTGTGTGCTGCTAAATGCTGTTGAAGTCTGACTGTCACACTCCCTTCTGTCACAGGCACTTCTAGGGAGAAGAGCTTGGTTCTACTTGTACTACTTTCCCATAGCCTACTTCAGGCTGCTTTTTGGTAAAGCGTACTGAAGGGAAATGCAATGCACATGGAAACACAGCCTCCACTGACCGGTATGGCAAAATGGTCTGCATTTTATTTTATGACAATTGGCTCTTGTATAACTGAAGATTTATCTAGGCCATCAGGCTGCTCAAAAGCATGGCAGAAGAATATGGGGCCTATCAGGGACTCCAGTTTGAAAGAGAGATGGCAATAAGGGGAGAGCAGAAACACAAGAGTTATCATGCACAGACACTGGGGATTTTACTGTTAAGCTTAAGAGGTACTTTCTTGTATTCTGTTTTGCCTGATCTTTAAACTTTACCCTCTGCAAATAAATCTCCTGGTCCTATGGGAATCTCACAGATACTGGAGAGAGAGAAGGCAAAGGGGACGCCAGGATGATATGTTGTTTCTGGTGCCAGGGAGGAAATTATGAGCTTGTTCAAATCTCAGGAAAAGGGAACATAAAGAGGGGGAGAAACAGGGTGTTCAAGTCTTGTGTGAGTATGGACCTTTTACTCAGTGAGTGCCTTGGCCTGCCTGTGGGCATTGGGTAAGATGGCTTGACTTGTGCTTATGCCAACCCGAGAATTGTATGCTAAGACTTTTGTTGAAGCTGCCCCTCGTGTGTGTGCAGATGGCATAAAATATCTGTCCTTTGTCATGTCTGTTGTTCTGGATGCTATAAATAGAGGAACTGTATGACCTATGGGCAGTCATCACCTTTACACAGAGTGGTCACAGCACAAAATCTATCTCAGAAACACAGTATCTATCTCAGAAATCCATCTTGTGTGGTTCACTTGGCACCTGAATTAACCTTTTACTTTGACTGTGCAGGAGTTTTGGGCCTTGTTGCAGAGCAGCTGTGGTCCTTGATTGTTTGAAATGGCTGTGTGAATCAGGTTAGTAGATAACATTTGGTGCTCCTTATGATGTGAACTGGAATCCTGACTTTTTGGTAGCCAGTGTATCCTGATGAAAGAAGACATTGATCTTTTCCCTTCATCAGACTCTAAAATGTAGACAAAATGAGTGCCACAAAATCAGTAGGGCAGCTAGTTGTGATATCCTCCATTCTCCTGGGGTATAACACAGTCACCCTTCCAACGCTTATGAGACTGATGCGAGGGGCATGTGAATCCTGGCCGCTGTGTTTCCACAGCCAGAAAAATCATGCTAAGTAGAGGTCCATATCCCGTTGAGAGATGCAGGCAGTAAGGACTGTACAGGAGCAAAGTCTCTTCAGAGAGGCTCAGCAGACCTCAGCCACTCCATGTTTCTGGTAGACTTATTTACCCCATACTGGTTGTCCAAGTTGTGTTTCTGTAACAAAAGAGAAATGGCAATTTTCAGATTGATATGGTTGGAGAAGGTGTTATGCTGGAGGGAAGTATAAATTCTCAAAGAAGAGGTCTTGGAATTCTAAAACTCCAGCTCCACTGCTGGTCAACCTATGTATAAGGACAAAGCAGTGCCTTCATTAGGTTTATATTCCCTCACTCAAAACCCCTTTATGGCAGGAAGTACCCTTGCATGGACTATGATCATTCCTCAAACAACCATGAGAGGGTGAAAGTATCAGTATAGGTCCTGACAAGCATCTGCTCAGTTTCCTGTCAGTCTAGGGCAATTCACAGACCAGTGCACACCATGTGTCCTAGCTCACTCCATAACAAAGGCAAGGATCAGCTTATCTGTCGAGACTGCATGCTCCTTATTTCCATATGTGGCAGAAGTGATCTTTATGGGAAAGGAAGATTTGTAAGCCTAGTCCATGTTTGATCTCTCTTCTGCAAACAGTGATTACTTCCACCACATTTAGGTGAAAACATTTTTAGGTTTCACTGTTTAGATATTTTAAAAAATGAATACAATATGACACACAATAATCATTAATATGCATTTCCAGACATAGTCTGCACCTTCCTTTGTATCTAGAGTGACTATCACATGGTAAATTCTAATTATAGCCACAAACTTAATGATAGCTACAACAATAATAATGGCAAAATTCAAAGGAGGGAAATTGAGGAATGACAGAAAAAACTAGCACTTTACTAGTTCCTCCACATTTCTGTGGTTTGGATTTGATTCCTTTCTCTCTTTTAAATTGAAATAATGATTTTTATGGGTCACATTTATGCTTACCACTCCTTTAATAATATTTAATAATGTATGTTATTGACCTAATTGTCAGTAATGGCTACTTTGGAGCCATAAAGATACAGTTTGCCAAACCTTTTAAGTGGAGACTTCAGATATTAAAATATTTGTTTGTTTATCTTCATATTGATAAAGGAAGATCCACTGATTGCTCTTTGTAAAAGAAAAAAAAAAAAAGATTCTTGAAGAACAATTTTTCAACAAGCCCTAGGTGAAGAAGATCAGGAATGATAAATAATGTTTGGAACTTTTCTTATCCTTGTTTGAAACAAATTCTATAATCTGCAGAAGGACATAACTTACAAAACACATGTCATTTCTTCAAACACTTTTTTTTTTTTTTTTTGGTGCAATTTACGGAAATAGCCTAACAGGAAACATGTACTTTATCAGCTCATTTACTGGACTGCTCCTCAGTTCTGTATAAGCATATGTGAATAGTATGGATACAGCTGCCTATAAAATTATTCTCAAAAGTAACGAGAAATACTTATGAATTGGCCCCAGCCTCTTAGGGAAAACAAAGACAGGCCATGATACCCACTAAGTATTTTAAAACAGCCAATAAATTAACTGAAACCAAATAAATTCTCAAAGCTATTAGTTAAATTTTAATCTATAACATATTTTATAAATACATGGGATCTAAAAGCTGGGAAGAGCCATTAGATCATATAACTTTATTTCCTGAGCTCAATGATTTATGTTTGATGAAAACATATCTTCCAGGCAGACTTCCAGACAATGCTTTGGATATATTAAGTAACGGAGAATCCACACTTGGTAGTTAGTGTTGCTATAAAAGTGTGTACTAATATGAATTTGTCTTCTTCAGCTTCTGGATGTTGATTCGTTTTTAGGCTTTCATTAAATGAGAAAGCACTTCAGTGCACAGTAGTTTTTCTCTGGAAGGTTACTTCTGCAGCTATCATTAAGTCACCTTATTTTTTTCTTTTTCTTGTCTTCTGACTAACTAAACATCTTGATTTCCTTTAATGTCTCACCACATGGCAATTTCAATAGCATGTGGATCATTTCTATGGCTCCTTTCTGTACTCTGTCGTTTTTTTCAACTTCCTTTCAACAGGAAAGACATAAAAATGGTTTGCAGTGATTCAGTACCATTTTGGTGAAGTTGTTTACAGAAGTAAAGCAGACTCCTGACTCTTTTAGGAGTTCCCCGTGTGCACACCCCACCCCGTTTTGCTGGTAGTTCCCGTTTGGTTACTTCTCTACCCATACTCCAAGATGCTTTTCAGAATTGTTCCTCAGTAGCATATGATGCCTCATTCTGGAGGTTTAAATTCTATGTCTTACTTGTAACAACAGTACATATAGCTTTACATTGTGCCACATTAAAGGAAATTTGGGTTGAGTAGCCAAATATTTATTGACAGGCTTCTCTAGGATCATAAATGAATTGCGGATTCCTGAAGAACCTCCTACAACAGCCCTCATGTAAAAGCTGTTCTTCGTTGAAACTGCTTCTTGAGAAATAGCCCTTATCCTGTCACATATGTAATATGCTTTCATTTGCTATCTTGTGTAACATTACGACAATGCTAATTATTTTGTGTCTATGTTGTCTTAAAAATTTAAAAAGCTTTCTCTGTTTTTTCAATGTTGAATATGAAGAAGGGAAAGAGAAGCCACAGGTCTGAGAAGACTTCTTCAGTGGTGCACCTTGAAAACAAACAAGACTTATCATGTTCTTCCAGCTGTCTGGCATGCATAACATAGCTATGCCAATGCAATCAGTTTCAAAATCAGTGCTGACAAATGCACTGTCACACAATTAAAATATGTCAGCTCCTTTCTTTCAGTCAGTATGTAGCAATGTGTGGTTCCACACTCAGCCCCAAGTTCTGACTACCCCCTGCATCTTCTTAAATGTAAAGAAAAAAAAAAAAAAAAAAAGTGAAATCTCCATTCAAACCTATTTGGAGGTAAAGCTTGTTAATGTTTTAAGGATAAAAGAAGACCAAACCAAAACCACCAAACCCAGAGCATTTTAACATTTGCTTTACAAAGTGACATACCTTAAAAAAAAATTTCTTACCCTGCTGCATATCGAGGGTCAAGCATTATATTTTAGCCAGTGAATTTGGCATTTGATGTACAGAAGATGTTTTTTTAAGGCTGAAAGTGCTCTATCATCTAAAAGCTCAAATTTCAGTGAGCAGAGGAAGTTGCCCAAGACCACCATTAAAAGAGCAGTAAGGAGAGAAATAGAGTGTTAGGAAAATGGTGTCACTTGTTATATCCAATACTAAAGTAGTTTCTCTAAGAAAAAAGTTGCTCTCTTACACCCGTTCCTCCATCAGAAATGAAAAAAATGGTAGTTACAATCCTATTTAAGACTATGAAATTGGCCTGGAAAACCATATGCACTGAAGCAGGGAAATCCTTGTCTATCAAGTAGGTGGGCTGGATAATGTAACATTTACATGCTGAAGGTCAAATTCCCTTTACTTTTGCAACAATGCAAGTCAGTAATAAACCCCATGAGGTCAGTAGACTAACTCTAGGTGTATATGTGCATAATGGAGAGTGGAATTTTGATTCAGCCACGGCTGGATTAAAGTAAATATTGTCCTCCTGACAGAATTGTCAGCATGATAAAATAACAAAATTAATAAATAATACATCTTAGACAATATTCTCTTTAAGATAAAAATGAGGAGAAGGAGTGAGACAGTGTGTGGAAATAACTGGCTCATTCATCTTAGGTTGATCTATAAGCTGTGGCATTTACTGATCTCTTCCACGCTGTGCAAAGACAAAAGTAGGCAGTCAAATACATTCCAACTCTTTTTTTTTTTCTGTCCAGATTTGTTTGGTTTTTTTTCCCCTGCTCAGAGAGAGGAGAGTAGAAATGTTTCTTCTGCATTATGATACAGATGCCTTTCACAGTACAAGAAAAGGAAATTTTCCTGATCATCCATTTTCTGATTTCTGAGCCATTTCCCATCCAACTAAATTGCTTAATACTCCCTGTAGCTGGACCTGTGACCTGGAATCTTTATGCAAGATTAATGGGAAAGCAAATGGGAATTAGTATCTGGGCGGGTTGCTGCACAGCTCTTGCTTTTATCTAGCACTCCACCTGGGTTATTTTTTGGTTTTTTTTTTTTTTTTTTACAATTACGCTTTCATTAGTTTCTGAAGCCAGCGATCCTAAAAGACCTTCCCATTTCTTCTCTCTATCTTCCCTCCCCCTCGTCCTCAATTCTTTCCATCTCCTATCCCTAAATTATCAAACTCACTCTGCTTGTAACTGACATGCTGACAGGAAATTATTACACGTCATTACATTTCTTAAAACACAATTTACCCAGCCTTTGCAAATTATTCTTCAGCAAGTGTGTGTGGGGGTAATGAAAACTGTCTATTCCACTTACAGTTGTCACTCATGCTTTCTTCTGTACAATGAACAATTTATGTTTTCTCTTGCTCCAAAAAAGGATGGTGCTCAAAATATGTAAAAGCAACTTATCACAGAATAGGAAAATAAAACTCCTGTTTGAGTTCCCTTATTCTGCCTTATTTACAGAGTGGATCCATTTTCTATTGTAATCTCATTAGTTCTCATGTGAGCACAGTACAGGCTGATGTTTATTTAGTAGGAACAGACCTCCCCTGACTTCTGGCCTGCCAATTGCACTTGACACTGCTGTAAAAGAAAAGCGATCTTGTGTGACTGTAGTACCCAAAACTGATAATCCACAATCATAATAGTACTATTCCTTGCCTGACACTTTTAGTCTTCTTCACAGATAGCTACTGCAAAGGGGTCTCTGCAACAGTATCTTGTTTCCCCCTGTTGCTGCATCTTGGTTTTTATTTTGCACTGCTTTGTCTTTTGGTTTTGTCTTACATAAATTCAAACTACCAAATCTTGAAGCAAATGGGTTGTGTTTATTTAAAAGACTTAGAAACAAACAAACAAAAAATTGTGACGTGCTCTCCCCCTCAACATGATCATATTGATTAGCTTTCAGGCATTCCTCTGTCAGGCTCATTCTCCCTCAATGGGAGAAGGATGATGAATTGTCTGACTACTAGAGGCGGGGAGAAAGAAATGCTAAGCCTGGGTCTGGGAATTGGCTAAGTACTTCTGTGGAGCCTCAGCCTCTCAATTGCTCTCAGCAACTTGGCCGCCTTGATTTATAAACTGGAGTGGTGATTAATGATCTTTTAAGTGGACAAGGCAGGCCAAATCTGCACAAATCGGGCCACTCAAACATGACTACTACTTGTAGGAGAAGAATAACAGCTTTTACATAAAGGTAATTGAGACAGATTCAGAGGATCTGGTAGTCTGCTTTAGCAGAAATAAATCGGCCACACAGGCCATCTATTTTTGAAATCAGTCCTTCTCATCAGACTTCCTCAGGTCAGCATGTGGAGTTGGTGGGTTAGCAGATGTACTTCAGGTCAGAAACAAGGCAGATCGAGAAGCCCCTCTGCTCCGAAAGGAAAGAGCATCCCACTTGGGTATCCCGCTTTAGCTTCTCAGTGTCAGCGCTGAGTGTGATCCCACCTTTGTCTGTGCCTCTGTGTCAGACAAATGGGGCCTGCCCTGTGGGTTAGAGGCTTGATTCCTCTCCCTTTCATACTTGTCTCAGAACTGTCTTGCTACAACCTTTTCCTGGGCTGCCAGAGTATACTTCCTTCAATGGCTTGTAGCCATATTTGCTGCGCTTCAGGGCTGAATCTGGCTTTCCACTTCCTAGGGGGCAATGAGCTCAAAGTGTTTTAGCTAAGGCTCAACACCTGGGAACCTCAGCTACCCCTGGATGCCCAATGGTTATTAATTTAAACAGACAGAAACAGTGACAGTAAGTGCTCAGTAAGCAGCAGCTCGTGTGAACCATCCTTTTCCTCCAAAATTTAGCTCTCCTGGCAAGTACTAAGTTTGCCCATCCTTAGGGCCAGCCCTGAAGACAAGTGATCTACTTTAAAGGGAGTCATGAACTTGAAAGTCACAACAGTGTCTGCAGCACAAGACAAAAGTTTTTTCATACCATGCTTGTAAGATGGAGAACAGAAATCGTGGGGCATAATGAATATTTATCAAGGAAATTATACCTGGAATCAGGAAAGCTGGCAAGTGGCAAATAAAGGGGGTGGCTGGAGCAGTTCAGCGGTGTGCGGCAGCAGGATCAATAGCAGGGAGGTAACTTATGGAGCACACACTCCTCCCCAGAGGGAGATTCCAAAATGGTTTCAATCTGGTGTCCCCACTGGTGAAAATTCCCCTCTCTCTGAGGGGGCAGGAATCACAAGCCTAATTTCTGAAACTCAGTTATAACAGAGCCATTTGCTGAGAGGTTGGTAATATCTTTTCCACTAGCCTTCCCCAAGCAGAAGAGTTGCAACTGAGGTAATGAATTATCCCCAGACTCAGGCTATTTATGGGTAACAAACATCATTAGTCTGTTTCCATGAGTGCTGTGGCTGTGGGCTTCTATAAAACCTAACCCCAAATTGCAGTTTCTCACAAGAGGACTGGAGAGGTTAAAAAACACAACACTACAAAATCCTCTCTAGAGGAACTTTCCTGTCTGTCTTGTCATTACTAAAATGTCGCTTTTAATAGAAAGGATGTGGGAATCACAAGACTCACAGCTCTGCACCCTGTTATCTCCTTGAAGGTGACTTCCCTGCTTTGCTGCATTTTGATTTGCTCTTGTAAAAACTCTATAGAAAAATATCGCATAGACATATTGTGAAAACAAGTTTTAAATATTTGGAGACCATCAGGTGCAAGGGCACAGGATTATATACACAAATATATGTATACACATAAATACAAACACACATATTCTCAGATGCTCCAAGTATCTCCTCTGACATATTTGAGCTTGTTCTTCTGACAGCAACTGCTTTGAAGTTAGTGACTTTAGGCATTATTTTTAATGTCAGCTTAAAAAATATAGTTATTGCTGTTGCTATTATTATTTTAAGACTATAAGGGGACAATAGGATGTGAAAGATAATTCAAGGCAGAGATCCTGTGCACTGGAAACTCCTATGTCTTGTTTGTCCTTTCTGTGATGCCTATTTTGCTTTAAATAGAAATAGTAGTTTCTGATGGAGACAATAAAAATAATTAGAGATGCATTCAATGTTGGTTTTGTTCTGTAGCCTTCACATCAATATATTCTATTTTAGGCATATTTTTTGTTGTTGTTTTTATGTGGAAAACCTCTTGAGGAGGTTTCTGCTAGTACTATTCTGCTAATATTTTGTATCATGTGGCACACTCAAGTCTGTGTGCCAAGCAGAGAACTTGTTGATAAATCATTAATATTTTGAATTGTGCTTATTTAGCTGTTCAGGTTCTTTTTCCTCTTGAAACTATCCTATTTTCATATAATAAGCCATTTTCAAAGTTTACTGTAAAATACCAGTAGCCACTCATATGCAATTCTCACATTCAACCAGCAGCAAAGCTTTGTATAAAAGCCTAATACAGGTGCCCTGTTCCAGTGCATTGAGATAGATTGTAAAATAAGACTAGAACATACATATGTGAATGTTGGGGTGTATGTTGAAACAGAAATGGGAGCACTTGTCAGAAAGCATGCAGGATCAGGTGGCCCCTGTACCCTGCCCCTATCAGACCAGAGGCAGTAGCTTGGATGAGGGGAGTGAATGGAAGCAAGTTCATGGTTGTGGCAGCAGATGAACACCTACCTTGCCCACCTCATCCCCTCAAGTGCCACTGAAAAACAGATATGAGCTCTGGTTGAGAAAAAACAGACAAATGAGGGTGTGGTTGATGGGCAACTTACACCAAAGGTATGTCCACAGTCAGAAAGGCCTACTTACTGATCGCATCAAGACCACGTCCACAAAAAAAAAAAAGAAGGGTTATAGTTGTGGGTGACTCCCTTCTGAGAGGAACAGAGGGTCCAATATGCCAGGTAGGCCCTCCTCACAGTGATGTCTGCTATCTCCCTGGAGCCCAGGTTAAGGATGTCACTGGGGAACTTCCTAGCTTGCTATGGTCCTCAGACTACTACCCATTACTGATCTTCCATGTAGGTGGTGAGCACACTGAGACTGGTAGTCCAAGAGCAATTGAAAGAGACTTTAGAGCCTTGGGATGACTGGTGAGGGAATCTGGGGCACTAATTATCTTCTCTTCTTACAGTTGCAGGCAGCAACACCAGAGTGAACAGAGAAATGCAGACTATTAATACATGGCTCTGTAGCTGGTGTCATCATACCAATTTTGGCTTTTTAGACAATGTGATGATCTATACAGCACCAGACTTGCTAGTATCAAATAGGAGACACCTTTCTCAAAGAAGGAAGAGAGTCTGTGCACAAGAGATTGCAGGGCTGACTGACAGGGCTTTAAACTAGATTTGAAGGGGGAGAGGGATGTATCCAGGCTTGCTAGAGAGGCCCCTGGGTGTTGTAGCCCAGTACGTGTGGGCAGCATGCTGTCATTCTTGAGAACCAGAAGGTCTTTCACCCCTCAAGAGCAAAAACCATGCACCAACTCCCACTCTGAAATGCTTATACATCAATGCATGCAGCATGGGGAATAAGCAGGAGGAACTGTGCTTGGTCACAGGGTGATGATCTCGTAATCACAAATACAAGGTGGGATGGCTCGTATGACTGGAATGTTGTCATGAAAGGCTGTGTACTTTTTAGGAAAGACAGACCAAAAAGGCGAGGTGGTAGAGTTGCTCTTCATGTGCGAGTGCAATTGGAATGTACTGAGCTCTACCCAGGTGGTGATGAAGAACATGTTGAAAGCTTATTGGTAAGAATTAAGGGTCACACAAATATAGGTGAAACTTGTGGGTGTCTACTACAGACCACTCAACCAGGAAGAGGATGTTGATGAGGCCTTCTACAGACAGTTGGTAGTAGCCTCAAGAACATGTGCCCTGGCGCTCATGAGTGACTTCAGGTGCCCTGGTAATTGTTGAAAAGGCCACATAGCAAAGCATACTCAGTCCAGAAGGCTCTTGCAATGCATCGATGATAAATTCCTGATGCAGGTAGTAGAAGAGCCAATGAGGAGAGGTGTGCTGCTGGACCTTGTATTAATGAACAAAGAAGGTCTGGTTGGGAATGTGAAGGTTGGGGGCAGCCTTGGCAGTAGTGATCATGACATGGCGGAGTTTGGTATCATATGAGGAAGAAGCAAGGCAATAAGTAAGATTGCAACCCTGGACTTCAGGAGGGCAACTGTCCTCTTCAAAGACCTACTTGGAGGAATCCCTTGGGCTAAGACTCTAGCAGGTAAGGGGGCCCAAGAGAGGTGGTTGATATTCAAACATTACTTCCTTCAAGCTCAAGATAGGTGCATTCCTTTGAGTAAAAAATCAAGTATAGGAAGCAGGAGACCAGCATGGATGAACAAAGAGCTGCTGAAAAAACTCACATGGAAGAAGAAGTTCACAGTATGTGGAAAAAGGGACTGGTCTCTTGGGACAGTTACAGGAACATTGTCAGTGTTTGCAGGAATGCAACAAGGAAAGCCATGGCCCTCTTGGAATTAACTCTGGCCAAGGAAGTAAAACAGAAGGGCTTCTTCAAATACTTCACTGGTAAAAGGAAGAATAGGGAAATCGTGGGCACATTGCTGAATGATGTGGAAGCCCTGGTGACAGAGGATGCAGGGAAGGTGGAGCTACTGACTGAATGCCTTCTTTGCTTCAGTCTTCACTGCTAAGACCAGCCCTCAGGAATCCCAGACCCTGGAAGTAAGAGAGAAGGCTTGGAGGGATGAAGACTTTCAACTGGTCGATGAAGATTGTGCTAGAAATCACTTGGGTAAACTGAACATGCACAAATCCATGGGCCCCAATGGGCTGCACCCACAAGTGCTGAGGGAGCTGCCGATATTGTTGCTCTACCACTCTGCATCATTTTTGAAAGATCTTGGAGAACAGGTGAGGTGCCTAAGGACTGGAGGAAAGCCAATGTCACTCCAGTCTTCAAGAAGGGCAAGAAGGAAGACCCTGATAATTACAGACCAGTCAGCCTCACCTCCATCCCTGGAAATGTGATGGAGCAGCTCATTCTAGAGGTCATCTCTAAGAACATGGAAGAAAAGAATGTTATCAAGAGTAGCCAACATGGCTTTACTAAAGGGAAGTCATGTCTGACTAATCTGATAGCCTTCTATGATGGTGTGACTGAATGGGTACATGCAGGGAGAGCAGTGGATGTTGTCTATCTTGACTTCAGCAAGGCATTTGACACTGTCTCCTATAACATCACTGTGGTTAATCTCAGGAAGTGTGGATTAGAAGAGTGGATGGTTAAATGGGTTGAGAACTGGCTGAACAATAGAGCTCACAGGGTTGTGATCAGTGGTGTAGAGTCCAGCTGGCAACCTGTAAGTAGTGGTGTTCCCCAGGGGCCTTGTGGCCTACTGTGTCCAGTCTTATTCAGATCTTCATCAATGACCTGGATGAAGGGATGGAATGCACTTTCATCAAATTTGATGATGATATGAAACTGGGAGGAGTGGCTGATACACCAGAAGGCCATGCTGCCATCCAGTGAGATCTGGACAGACTGGAGAGCTGGGCAAAGGCAAACCTAATGAAGTTCAACAAGGGCAAGTGTAGAGTCCTACACCTGGTAAGGAATAAACACCTGCACCAGCACAGGTTAGGGGTAGGTCTGCTGGAAAGCAGCTCCACAGAGGACATTGGAGTCCTGGTGGACATTAAGTTATTCGTGGGACAGCAATGTGCCCTTGTGGCCAGGAAGGCCAATGGTATCCTGGGGTGCATAAAGAAGAGTGTGTCCAGCAGGTCGAGGGAGGTTGTCCTCCCCCTCTACTCTGCCCTAATGAGATCACCTCTGGAGTATTGTGTTCAGTTCTGGTCCCCCCAGTTCAAGAGAGACAGGGAAATACTAGAGAGTCCAGTGGAGAGCTATGAGGATGATGAAGGGACTGGAACATTTCTTATGTGAGAGACCTGGGGCTGTTTAGTCTGAAGAAAACTAAGAGGATCTTATTAATGTTTACAATTATCTGAAGGGTGGGTGTCAAGCAGAAGGGGCCAGTCTCTTTTCAGCTGTGCCCTGTGATAGGATGAGAGGTAATAGTCACAAGATGGAACACAGGAAGTTCCACCTCAACATGAGGAGAAACTTCTTTACTGTGAGGGTGACAGAGCCTGGGAATGGGCTACCCAGAGAGATTGTGGATTTTCCTTCTCTAGAGACTTTCAAAACCAACCTGGATCTGTTCTTGAGTGGCCTGTTCTAGGTGATCCTGCCCTGTCAGGGGGATTGGACTCGATCTCCAGAGGTGCCTTCCAACCCCTACCATTCTATGATTCTGTGATACTATGTGGGTATGGAGCTTGATGACAATTGTTCTGTTAGTCATTGACTAATTGCTCCGTGTGGGGGTCTTATCTGCCGGAAGAAACTTCCATAATAACCACAAGTTTCAGGACTGGATTGGAGCTGAGTTTGTGGCAGTAGTAACTTCTGTATGCAAAGGAGTTATTTCACTCTTCCATGCCTGAAAATCTTGACTCTTTTCTCCCCAGAAATCAAAAATCTTGCAACTCAAAACACGAAGATCATTGAAAAGTTAGTTTTAGCCCATATGAGAATGGGATCTTGACGTGAAACTAAAACTTAAGTGACAACCAAAACAGACCAGCTTTCATCAGTGATGTTTTGTTTTCCAGCTTGTTGCATAGCCTGTTACAAGGACCGTTCTCACTTGATACTGACTGGAGAAAAGTCTCTTCCCGAGCTGATAAGAGAATGTAACAGCCTATGGCAAGACTCTCATAAAATGAAAAGGGATAACTCTGACTTCCAAATGGCTTATGGAGGTATTTTCTGATCTTGAACATTGGCTGAGCACTGCTCATAGTACAGGTCTCATTGGGAAGGGAGGCCATATTACCTGCTCTTCTTGAAAAAAAACCAAACAAAAAAACAAAACAAAAACACCAACCCCCCCCCCAAAAAAAAAAACCCCTCCACTTTTTGTAACACTCCTGACTTTTTTGGCCAGTAATTTTTTAATCCATTCTCATTTTCTAGGAACCTGCTACAGTGTGGAGACAGGTCTCTCTCTGCTGCTGAAAGAAGATATGGAGCTGGGTGTCCTGAATGTGTGGCTGCCGTGGGCCACCCATGCAGCTCCTTGTGCAGGGTAGACAAAGAAGGCTTAGGATGAGGCTAGCAGAGCCCTGCAAAGTGAACTTCTTTGTGTCTGCGGAGTCAGGGTGCCACTAGTTTTCTGTTATCCTGTCCTCTTCAGGCTTCTTCAGGCACAGCTTTAAGTGCAGAGCTGAAGTTACAACAATGCAGTTATGGCTACTTTGTGCCTTGTTTATGTTTATCATCTGTCCAGAGTCATGAGAAGGAGGCACTAACCTGATTAGGTCCATCTCTGGAAGGGATTTGCTGTTCACCTGCTGGTAAGTACAATGATGTTGTAGTCATCTTCCTACAGTTTTCTTATGGAACTTATGAGGAAGGAGAAATTTTAGGCAGCTTGTTTATTGGTTTTAAATAAGTGGGTAATCATGGTCAGTTCTTCCTTTAACAGCTGTGTGAGAAAGGGGGAAAGCAACATTTTTGTCCTACTGAATATGTCAGTTTGACAGACTTAAATAAAATTATACCATATGTGTGCGTGCACACATATGCTTGCATGCTGCATGTTTGTGTGTATGTAGCTGTGAAGCCATATTAAATCTGACCATGCTGTTGGCTGAATTTTTAGAGGTTATAAATAATGCTTTTCTTAATGAAAAATTTGCAGACAGTGGTAGAAGACTGTGCTTTGAAACTCTTTATGGCAACATAATCATTGATATTGAAGAGGATGGTACCCTGGATATCAAAGACCTGTCTAGTTTCAATACAGACAATTAGATAATTCCCCAGCCAGCAATAAGCTGTAGTAAAAAAAAAAAAAAGGTCAAAAAACCCCAAGCAGAACAAAAAAACCCAAAACAAAAATGAAAAAACCCCAAAAGCCCAAAGTGTTTCAGAGAGGATAAGATAATGAATTCTATTTGGATACATCTACACCATATTCACAAGATGTGAATAAGATAAAGAATAACCTAAAAAACTGTCAAAATAATATTTTCAGTCAATATGTGTGCCTTATTTAGTTCTTCTCAAATTCAGTTGCAGTCTAATTGCAAGGACCCCCATCCCAATATTTAACAAATGGGTAAGTAGAGGAAATGGTTACTGCAAATAGTGTAGGCCAGACATTATGAAGAGAGGAAGGCTGGTAAAAGAAGTTTTTGACTGCTGTGAAACACCCTAAGTGTCTCAAAATGAAGTCTATAAATTGAAATAAGATGCATATTTTTTACTGTTGATAAAAGCTGTCAAAGGAAATATCAGAGAACCTTTATCTGGCCCCCTTTTTAGAAGCTATTAATTAACTAAATCAACCTCTTAGGTTAATACAGGAGGGAAGATGCAATAGCCTTTTGTACAAAGGGACATGAATCATTCTGTGTTCACTGACTGTCTGTGCTGAGACCACAGGATCAAATGTTAGACATTTGGCCCTAAAGTCTGTGCACTTCTTAAGCCCCATTGTAGGGCTTCTGGAAGAGGGCTGCTGGGATACAAACATGCATCAATGAAATCTGTCATTGATTGTCATGGTATTTCCTGCAAATGACACTCCCAAAGCAGATAGAGGTTTGATTTCCACCAGTAGGGCCACAGAGTTTGTTATTATTTATGTGAATTCTATCTAAGTGGTTTGAATTTAGTCAAGGGTCTGTATCAAAACAGACACTCTTCCACTCTTCTAAATTCTAATCCATCCTTAAACCCTTTTCTACAATAAATATTTCATCCTTCACTAGGGAGTTAAAATTAATATATGTCTGTAAATATTATTGATTCAAATTCTTGAGTTTCATGCCAAAATCTAACTTCCTGTGTTGTAGTCTAATTCCATAATTGATATAAGAAGGATGCAGCACAAGACTGATTTTTTCCCATATAACCAGTTCCCACTATCAGCCATTTGCAAACTGTCCTGTCTCCTTTCTCTTTCTTTCACAGCATTTGCAGTCTTTATAAATAGTAATGAAAAAGCGAGTCAACACATAGAAGAATAACTGTATTTTATGACACAAAATCCAACTGTTTGATACAACTGGCTTCTAGCTTTTTGCAACCATTTATTAAGATTCCACATCTGCCCACAGACAGAATATGCTTAGAAGAACTGCTACACTGTCATGGCAAAAGTTTATTTTGCTATGGGTTGTTTCATCTCCAACCAGTTGCAATATTGATTTCTCTCAGTGGATTAATTATCAGTGGCAGTTTCAGTCTTCCTTGCAATGGACAGAAGGAAAAATGATGTTTTTATTTCAAGGAGGTCTATTGACAATTGTGCCTGGGCTTCCCTTGGGTCCTAAAGTCAATGAAGTTAGAAGACCCATGTCATGAAAGTACTGTGCATGAAATTATTTATTTTATCTGTAGAGGTAGTGTCATGTGCATGCCATGATGACTGTAATTTAAAAAAAGAAAAAAAAAGAAAAAAAAAGAAAAAAAAAGAAAAAAAAAGAAAAAAAAAGAAAAAAAAAGAAAAAAAGAAAAAGCTGGCTTCATACAGTTTTCATAATATATTGTAACTGTAAAAGAAACACTACTATTGGACAAATATCAAGTGATAGTATAATATACAAAAAGTAGCAGAAGTTATTCATGCTAGCAAAAAACCTATCAAAATGTAGGATGCACTCTTCTGTAACAGAACATTTCCAGTTAAAAGCACTATTCAGAATTTGTAAGGAAAATCCAAGCTTCTATTGTTGCCCAAAATCTCTGCACATATGAGCATAACATGTTAGGGATCTTTAAAAACTAAAGCCATAATGGAATGAATTTTGGATTTTATTGCTTTCTTTTCTCCCCAACCCCCCAAAACATACATATACAATACACATCGGTATACCCACCTATTAATAAAATGCATGTCTTTCTCTAAAATCTGCACATAACTGTTCTAAGTTTGATGGTATTGTCACAATTCATGGATTATGTATGAGTTATGTGATCATTAATTTGAAAAAATATAATGAAAATATTATTAAATTATTTATTAAAGTTTTGGGGGCTTTTTTGTTTGGTTGGGTTTTTTTGTTTGTTGTTTTTTTGTTTGTTTGTTTGTTTTTGTTGTTTTCCCTTCAAATCTTAATTCAGTTATTACATAACCCAAATGTGAAAAGACTGCAAAGAAAAAAATAGAGCTAGTGAGGGTAAGAATACAGGTATTATTTTCATTGTATTGTTTTGTCTTCAAATATTCTTTCAGCTGTTCTACATATTTTCACTGCACTCACTGTACAGATTTACAATATAGATTTCCACAAAATAATGTAAAATCATAGAGTTGGGATACATGATCCAAAATGTTGCAAGGAAAATTATATATCCTGGATTCAATATCTGATTTTTTGTAAACTGGAGACCACTTGTTTTACTGATATTATGTTGTAGCCATGTAGGATAATGTTTGCATATCTGGAACATATTCCATCAACTGATTGTTACTTTCAGGGCATATGCTGATTTTGTAGGAGTGCAACTGAGAAAGATATATTTACTCACAGAAGAGCTAATTTGATAAAGAATCAAGCATGAATACAAAACTCAGTGATAACATTCACAGAATGAATGTTATCTCAGCGATATCTCAATTTAACTCAGTGATAAATTCACAGAATTTATTCTGTAAATTTGAAAAGCTTGCAAAATGTTTCCCTCAGCCATTTGGTCCCTCAGCCTTCTGCAAAGGTAAATAATAAAGGAAAATATTATTTAAATATCTTTCTTATCTCCAGCACTTTACAAGATTATTATTTCTCTAATCACCACAGCCCAAGGCACCACAAAATCCTGGGAAGACATCTCATAAAGTTGAAAAAGAAATCCTCTTTTAAGCAGAAAGGGAAATGTACTGTTAGACTAGTAGTGACAGTGACTTCTGTAGATTTTTAATAAAATTACTTTATTCTGTGTCTTCTTATCCCTTTTCCAGTCAGACACTCCAGACTCATTAACTAGAGCTCAGCTATGCCATAGTTACAGCAGTGTTACATTGCGAGTCTCATTTTTGCCATACAGTTTGGTCACTAATTCCCAACAGCTGTGAAAGTGGCCATATAGTTTTACTTATGTTCAACACAAACATAAAGAGGTAATTTGTTGAGTATCAGACTATAGCGGAAGCCTCAAGCAGATGGGATTTTTTTTTTTTAAACTAGATATGAAATATTCTTACACTTCAGAGGAATCAATTTCTTGTTCTCTAACTGGACACAGTGAATATTTGGTGAAGTCATAGAACAACAACTAAGACGGGAGCTTCGCTTCCAGACATGTTTTGCGTAGGAGTTTATGACATTCTTTCCTCATCATCCCAGTTCCAAGGGAAAAAGTGGTCATTGGAAAATAATCCAAATAGAACATGTCTGTAGATTTTAGGCTTCCCAAAAGGACACAAGATTTTTGAAAATATTCTTTGAGGACTATAGGCCATATTTCAGTTGATCTAATAATTGAAAGATTTGGATAGTGGAAAGTACAAATTGATACTTTCCATGTGCATATGTCTTTCTACAATAAATTCAAGGACAAATACTATTAATTTAGTAAACATATGTATTGCAAAAAGTATGGAAAGCCACATAAGAATATTAATATCAGTATGTTGTAGCAAACAAAACCAAAAACAAAGAAACCACAATAAAGTTTAAAAAATGAGTGAAGCAGATGTGCTTTTTCATGATTGACCATGTCAGGACCATCGCAGTGCTGAGACAGGCTTAAGCTGTCACAGACGAAACACATCAGGAACTCCTCAAAAAGCTGTAGTGTGTATGTTCATTTAGATATTACTGTTCAGCATCCTGTTCCTTCCCTTGCAATTAAAATACCTGATTTGGAAATTAATCACTTATATTTAGCACAGGAGTCATTCAAAAAGAGACTACTTTGGAGTCCTAAACACAATCCACATGGCCACATGTGCTTGCTTGCTGTGCTGGCTGGAGAACAAAAATGTAGAGTTCCGGTATTGTCACTTCTCTCTCTTTATTACAGGCATATCCTTTATTCTTGAAAGCCAGGATATAAATGCCTTTGGGATCTTTTATTTCGTTATTTATAAACTTATTTTCAGATAAAGCTCCATAGTTATTTTCAAATAGGGTTCCCAGAAGTCATCACTCACTGTTCAGTGCTGAGGAAGATGTGTGGAGCTGCATAATTTTTAGACTTTCATACTGGAATTACTCACTTTCATATGTAGTGGCACATGTCTAAGTGTGCACCAGATAAAACTATGGTGTTACTCTCCAAAGCAGTAACATAAAAGGGGAGAAAGAAAACACAGGTTTTTTTCCTGCTGTAGATTGACTACTGTCAACATGGTTTTATAGAGACACAGAAGTTTGCTTGGAAATGAAGCATGCATTACCTATAGAAGTAAGCCAAGGTAGATATACAAAGTGAAAAGCAGAAGCATAACAAAGTAGCGGAAGGAAACTGAGAAGTATACATGACAATGAACTCAGCCTGGTACCTAAACCAGGTCTTAGGAAAAAGATCTTAGGATTTTGTGAGAAATTCTTGTGTTAAAACCAACAAAACAATTAATATTTTAATGTGATTATCCAAGATTTAAAAAGACAGAGGAAGGAAGATTTTTTTTTTTCCAGTTACATTAATGAGTGGAAGTTATATAAATATATCACAACAATTAGTCCACAATTTGACCTATGCTATTAAGTACTGTATAATTACAATGTAGTTATGCAGGTATATCACAAAATTGAATACTTCAATACAAATTTCTGATACTTTAATGCCTAAAATAGTCTTTACAAAATATGCAAGTCTTCTATTGGTTTAAAAACTTATGTGAACACATGCTATATAAATACATAAACATATCTTTTAAAATGCCAAGTATTTAAAAATGAAGAATCTAGAGGTCTTTCAGTATTCCAGCAACAGCAAGTAGAATAAAGGTGATTTGTCAACATTTTTGTTAACATCTACACTCCCTTTACAGATAGCATTGAGAGACAGATGCACTGATATTGTGTAGATAAATCTTAGATGCTGATGGGTGCACATGGATAATGATGGAATCCCTTTCCCTCTCTCCTTCCTTTCCCTTCCCTTGCCTGCGTCTCCCTTCCTCTACCCCTTTCCCCATCTATTCCCCTTCCCCTCCTCTATCACTTTCTCCTTCTCCTCCTCTGTCTCTTTCCCTTTCCCTCCCTCAGCATTAGTCATGTTTGTTGAATTTAAGCCAATGAATGGGAATTTTTTCAAGGGCCATATGATGCATTCTGACCCCGAGTTGACAAGATGAATTTCCCTCCCCTAAAGTTCTTGTATATAAAGACCAATTATGCAGATGAGGAGAATTTCACCCAAAATAAATTGCTTGTTCCATCTGATTATGGGTAATAGATTATTCCAAACCTATACTGTCCTCAGGTGGAATTGAGGGATCCTTTAAACATCAAGGAGTATATTCATAACCATTATCCTCTTAACCCTTTGATGTGAAAAGATTGCTATAAAATTTACTAAATTCATCTAAAATGACTTCTGAATCTCCAATCACTTTGTTCTCTGCATTAATAATACTTGGACTAATCCTGCATGACTTGTGAGATTTAAGATGAGTAGCTAATAGCTTTTGAATCAAGGGTGCCTTTCAAGGGTGCCTCTAAGCAGTATCTAAAACTGTGCGTGTGCAATTTGTCTTATCCAAATTGGTTCATATTCAGAAAGCTATGTAACCTATATACAAACTGCATTTTCATTCAAAATGTACGTAGACCATGATCTTCCTAACTCATATATGCAAATATAGTCTGAGGATTAACAGTGGATTTTTAACACAGAGAACAGAGAAGAACTACACATGAATACGTACAGCTATTCCTGAAATTTTAGCTCTATTTATCCAACTAAGAACTGTGAGTGTTTTATTGCACTTAGTCTTGTTTTGGATCCTAGGCATTTTGTACTTTTCTCCTTGGTTCCAGGATTTCATCGTCATGGTGTTAGTTTAAGGCTAACCCATTGAAACTAGTATTTTCTTCTGTTCTCCACCACTCACCATTTCATCTTCAGGTAAAAAAGCAGAGTCAGAAACATTAGTCAATGGGAGCAGCTGTCAGCGAAAGCCTGAGACTTTCTGTATTCAAAGACTATTTACAATCTCACCATTTTATTGGCTCTCTACTTTTTCTGACTGTCTTCTTCCTTCATAGTCTCTGCATCCAATGTTCTTACCTGGTTCTTTTGCTATTGTACTCTTCTGTTTTAACTCCCTTAAATTTAATATTCCTTCTTCTTCCTTTATTTATTTTTCATGTATCCCCGGGTAA
This sequence comes from Ceryle rudis, assembly GCA_033439905.1. Lineage (NCBI taxonomy): Eukaryota > Metazoa > Chordata > Aves > Coraciiformes > Cerylidae > Ceryle > Ceryle rudis. The sequence goes on from JAAGNO010005112.1 coordinate 47,445, forward strand.
TCTCCTAGTTCTTTCTTTGACCTCCCCCCTTTCATCTCTAAAGATACAATAGAAAAACCTGGAATTGGAAATAGCATCAACACCAGTCTGATGCATCTTTTTTTCCTTTTCTCCAATAATGCATTGAGCAGCCTAGTTTTGAGCAAAATGAAATGTTCTTTCTGTTTCCATCCTCAGAGAAAATAAGATCATTCAGGACTAAAAATTATGAAAAGTAAGTATTGCCATGGTTGTGAACAAACCTCCCCTACACCTGGGAGAATAATTTTTCCCATGATCTAAATGTAAAAGAAACTGTTGTTTGAATTCCCAGAAATAGTGACAAGAGCTGTAGGATCCAATGACACAGTAGTAGCTTCATGTATTTCATTCTCCCTGGAGCTCAGTTTGACTCATCTCCTTGTGCTCTGGGCAGGAAGTTGGACAAAAAGAATTCAGGAGTCCTGTCCAACCTAAATGACTTAATGATTCTTTGTTCAGGGTCAGGTATTCAGAGACACTGTTAAGACTGTGTCTTACCTACACACCCAAGGTGCACTCCAAAGCTATGTCCTATCTCCATTTTGAGATAAAAGCTGGGGGCAGTCTACTTCCCCGTGTCCCTTCCCTTTCTCTCCTCCCTTGTCTCCTTCCCCTGCAGCATGTGAGAAGATCCTTGTGTAGACAGTTGGAAAGGGTGCATACACTAGGCAGTTCTGTGATGTGTGTGGCTCAGGAAACCAGAATCTGATCTGGATGATCAGGAGACATGGGAGATAACTCCGGCAGTTTGGTTATTATGTCTTTTGAGTATGTAATTAAGCTCACATCTGCTGAGGGAGGGAGAGCTAAGCTCACTTAAGACGTAGAAAATATGTAGCATCTCACCAGTGAACTTCAGAGTATGCAGAAGAGCAGAAAAGGCAATGATAATGGTGAGAGTCAGTCTGTGAAGACTGTTAAGGAAGAAGCCATTTTCTGAGCCTTTTTTAGACCTACTTGAGACCAGCTGTGAACCTTTGAATACTACACAATAACAATTAAACCCGCTAAAGCAAATTAGCAATCAACAAAGGGAACCCTAAGAAAATCTTGAAGAGCAGAGTTTACAATTTGTAAAGGAGTAGATTGTAAAACTACATTTTATTGAAAACATGGAATATGTTCACAATTGGAAAATTCCAATGCTCTAAAATACATTCATGCACACAATATTACATGACAGCATGCAGCATTTTGAGATCAGTAGGACAGGTACTACAAATGTACTTTATTGAGTGACTTTAGCAAAAATAGCAGCATAATCAGATTGAAAGAAGGAAAGGTATGTTTACATGCCATCAGTCTTATGCTGTTGCTGATTTCTTGAGAAAGTCAATGTGGCTGTGGCTGCAACATCAGCTCTGCTTTGCGCACTGCATCTTCTCAAATGGTCAGGAGTAAGGTTGCTCACAGCTACATCTCCACTCTTCACCTCCTGCCAAGAAGTAGCTAATAGTTTTCTTATTTGTGTAATGCAAACATAGGCTCACAAGACCAGTAATAACCAATAAAACTGCATTTTGTGCATACCACCAATCCTAGCTGTTCAGTGAGGTGCTGCCTATTGAAGTGATTTATACCATCTAAGAACATGGCACAGGGACTGCATTTAATAGCATTGTTGAGTTATCTTTGCTAGTAAATTTGTATTACCCAGAAATAGCTTGTTAAAACTAAACATGACAGTTCTCTGTATTCCCCAGAAGACAAAGGGCTGGCAAATACCCTTTGCTTTAGAGAATGTCTGATACTTTAAATAACCTTCCACAAAAAAAATACTACTTTCTGTTACCCAAATATATCTGTCCCACAACCTGCTTTCAGTTACGCACTTGTACTAAACATTTTTGTTAGGCTACTATGCTTTTGCTCCCTAAAATAGATCTTTCACAAAAATAGTTCCTCTTTCTCAATAACAAAATAAGAACAAAATGATAAATATTGCAGTTGATGATAGTGCACAGTATACTGTGCTATTTTTTCTAACAAATCAAGATTACTCATGAAAACAGTTGTTAGCTTTTATCCTTCTGTACATTTTCTTTGTCTCTAATGTACACCTTCCTTCATTTTATAAGTGACTTTATCACGATAAGAGTATTTTGCATTTACTTGCTTGCTTTGGTGTTCAGATTCCTCAGGCCTGATATTTTCTGAACACAAGTAATAATGATACATTTTAATTAATGTTGATTTTGTAAGATTTTTAACTCTGCCTGATGGATACAAGCTAAAAATCAATCACCATCTCTTAATTTTCAAATCAATCCAAGAATATATGAAATGAAACATCACAAAAGCCACTTACGTAGAAGATGTAAACTGATGAGAAGGTATTTGATTTATTATACAACAGATAAGATCCGCATAATGTAGCTTCCTGATCATTTATGAGCCTATGAAATATTTCTAATGAAGGTTATTATTCCTGAACTCATAAAATTTCATATTCCTGTTTCCTCTATCATCAGCCTGCAATGCTAGATTTGGGCTGATAAACTTTTGATGATAAAAAAAATCCTGTTGATATAATGAAGAGATGCTCTTTGGATGGAACATATAAAGATGGATCTAACTTCTGCAACAGAATATTCACAGGGAAGCAGCAAAACTGACCACTTGTTTCCTATTATCTTTCAACTTGAAACAAAGGGGGAAGACATCACAGAGCCTTTTACATATCCTTATTTCAGATTTTACTTCTCAGGTTACTGTGTTCTATAGGAGATATACACATATATTTGAATTTTTGTCTTAACTGGAAATTAGTTTAGTCTAAAAACTTTTGTTGTTTTCCTAGTAAGCTAGGTTTGAATAAATGGTGACAATTCAGGATGGAAGATAAGATACACTGATACATCAGGCAGCGCTGCATTGAAAAAAATTACTCTGAAAAAGATCAGCACCATTCACATGTTCAGTTACCTCTTTCAGATGAGAGGCGCTAACACCTTGCTGAGGGACAGGGATGCCCGAGCTACCCATCAGCTACAGCTGATGTGTTCATTGACTCGGTGGAAACATCCCTTGATGTCAGAGGACAGCTTACCTGGCCATGATTGTTTATTATAAATATTAGTTTTGGTTGTAAAGATACTATCCTCTCTTTGAATATTCTCAATTTTCAAGATCAAATCAGAGTAATAGAGTTAGGCATGTATTTCCACACTAGGTCCCATTTAAAGAAAGCATTTGAGCATGTGTTTAAATTCAACCCTATTGAAAACAACACATAAACACATTTTTAACATTAATATAAGAATGTCACAATAGGAATGATTTCCTGAGTGGGAGCTTTAATCTCTACCAAGTATTTGGTAAAGCTCAAAATAGGATGAACATGTGGTACTTTTATTTTGTATCAAATATTTGCATAATAAAGGATAAAATCACAAAAGAAGTAACTTAAATAAAAAATGGGTTAGCCAAACAATTTATCCTTAATTTATAGTGGAGGGAAAGTACACATGAAAGACCTTTTGGGAGTTCTGTGAAAAACAAGGACCACATGAATAGTTGGCTGTCGGTTTGGTTTTTTTTACTGTATGAATCCATTCACATGCATTCATAAACATTATCTGTCTTTCTTTTCCACTTTGGAAGCTTTCTAATTGCTTTATAGAAAGTATTAATCAATTAAGTATCATTTTCCATTTTCTTATTTATGATCCCGTGTTACTAAGCATCAATGATTTCTGCTTTGCTACAATGTCACCAGGAAGATTGATTGTACATGTCACCTCAAAATGAGAAGATTTAAATGGAAAACATATACTTGCAACACCACCGAATTCACTTTTGCAAAAAAAGAACAACTCAATTATATTTTTAAAAATGTAAGCTTTAAAATGCATCACAATTTTCTGTTCAGATGAAAGCTCTGAATTTTCCTTCAGCATTTTTATTGACATCATTGTAATACTTGTAACTATGCACACAGCAAGCATCACACTAAAACAAAAGTATTATTACCATTAAAAGTCAAGCACTGAGAAAATAGGAAGGGCTGAGATGAAGGTTGCACAGAAAAAACTGAGTCACCACTCTGTGCATATAAATTATGATACAGTTAATTAGATGATCACTGTAAGATTACTTGAATACGGTAAGCCTTTGCTTTATTCAGTGGACAGAGCAGGTGGTTGTTAGGGAATTTATCAACAATTGTTTTTCAGATTTTTTTTTCTAAACTACATCCAAAATAAGCCATCACCATTCTGATGGGAAAATTGCCTACCTATTTCTGATGTATTTGTGTCTACCACTTTAGGCACTCAGTTTCCACTTGTTTATGAAGGCACTTTAGCCCTCTGCTTAGCACTGGCATTTTCATGGACTGACGTGCAGATCTGTTCAGGTTTTGGTGCTGCCAAGATTCTTCAAGCCTGAACTGGGATTCTTGGATTATTTAGGTGAACAGCTCTTTGACTAGCAGGATACCATCCTTTACACTGAGAAAAGAAAGACTGACACTGTTTTGAGCACGCTGCCTGCTCCACTGACATGTGATGTCAAGGACTAAAACCAAATGCCTTCTTCAGGAAGGATGTGAGCCTTAATTTCTAAGACAGTGTGCTATGGAAGCTGTTTGCTCTTCTTCTGGCTTCTTTCATACAAAAATGTGCAGAAGAGACTAAGAAAGCCAGGGCCAAGGGATACTCAAAGGAAGTAAGTTCATGTCCCTGTCCAAATTGATAAAAGCATAGAGAATTTGAATATGCAGATCCTTCATCACAACTGAACATCTCAGTCAGGATTATTGGGTGTTCTGGCTTCATGCTGTCTCTCTGCAGTATAACTGCAGATGGAAGAGACCTGAGCTGTTGAAGCAGCTGCTGTCTTCAGTGTCCCACAACTGATACTTCCCTAAGTAAATGCTTTCTGGAAATGTTATTTGTCAGGCCTCTCACTCGCTTGTGTGTACCTGTGAAGAACAGATACCAAATGCAGGGCTGAGGATACCTTTGCAGAGAGTGTGCAAAAACCTCATGTCTCTCAGGAGCTGATTTATTATTCCTCCTTCAGCTACCTCAGTGTATCATTAACTTCATGGGCACACAATTACACAACTATTGTGGGTGCTTCACAAATATGAGTGAATTTGTCATTACACTTCTTAGAGGATTAATTTCCAAATGGGGAACTGTGGCACAGAGAAATGAGATTAACCCATCCTCAGCAGGGTCAGGTTTCCCATCCTCTGCTGCAGAGGGTTACTCGCAGGAGAGCAAGGAAGGCTGAGGAAAGATCTGCAAACCTTTAGATTCCCATGTCAGCAGTGGAAAGGACTTTTAGTGAAGGGATGGCTACATGAGGAACAAGGTGGAGAGCCTGTGGCAGTCTCCTGTCAGCCTGCCCTCTGCAGTTCAGTTACAAACTAGATCAGAAGTATTCTGTATCTTAACTTCGCATATCACTGTAAGACTGAAAGAAAACCAGAATCCAAGAACAAGCTGCTGGTATCTTGATTATCCCAGTTTGATTGACACATAACACATAACACAGGTTGTCCTAGGGACTTGAGGGGATGAAAGAATTTAATATTTTTGGGATGAGGAACAAAGTTTTGAGGAAGCTACATATAGGATAGGATATAGTGGTGACCAGGCAGTGCTGTGTTAGTCATTGGACTTACCTTAAAAGTGTTCTTCCAATCAGAATGATTCTATGATTCTATACTTTGTAGTACTGTTTCCTACCAGCATAAATTATATTAATCCCTTACCCTGTAGACACAATACACTGTGCCCCATTACTCATATATGCGTGTGTGTTATTAACAGTTACATTCATTACCTTCGTGGGAAAATAAGCTATACAAAAACTTTCTACCTGTTTCAGCATTTTTCCATATCCTTCTCTTTTCCTTCAGTCTTTCTCCCATCTTTCTGCCCTGGACATATATAAATGTCATATGCCCTTTTATTTCTTTTTTTAAAAAATATTTATTTATTTATTTTATTTTCTGAAAAATGAATGAATCTTGGTACAATGTAATACTGAATCTAGAATCTTGACCTGTTGTTTTATGAGATCTGAGGCCTCCTTTCAGGTCTTGTTTTCTACTGACTTCTTTGACATGCTTCACTAGACCTAATAGCTCCCTATTACCAGTTACAATTTAGCATCTGAGACAGGAGCTGGAGGAAAAAGGGAAAAAGGAGTGTAAATTATACGGAGCTTTGGTGAACAAAGGTTTTATTTCTCCTGAGCACAACCCTTTGATAGGAAAACGGGGGAGACAAATGTGTTGCTAATTTAATTAAGTAGTATGAGATGGCAGGGTCCACAGATGCCATTTAGGGCTGGATTAATCAAGAGCAGGTGATGAAAATGAATAGTCACACATAATGTTAGCATTTTTAACAATCCGACACAGTCTAATGGAATCAAGTGCTATTTAACAACAGGGCTCAGTTTTGCTTGCTAATCCAAATTTATCTACACTTTCACCCTGCACATTCATGTGGATCAAGAACTCTGTTCCCTCTGATTCACATTAATTTTCTGGGGCACATTTAGTTATTTAATATTTTGCACATCATGTTCATGTCCGCTTGTACTACCATAGAAAGAATCGCAGTGAGGGCTGTGGAAGCATTCCATTCTAGGTGCTGAACATGTTTAATATGGAGGACTTTATCCCAGTTTTGGATGGGATAGAGTTATTTTAGTCTCTGGTACAGTGTTTGTTGTGTTTTGGATTTAGTATGAGAATAATGTTGCTAACACACTGATGGTTTTAATTGTTGCTAGGTAGTGTTTATACTGTTAAGGATTTTTCATTACAATTATTATTACAATAATAGTAATAAACCCAACAATAATAATATTTTATTTTTATTTCAATTATTAAACTGTTCTTATCTCAACCAATGAGTTTTACTTGTTTTTGATTCTCCCCATCACACTGGGCAGGGGTAGGAGTGAGCAAGTGTCTGCCTGGTGTTTATTTGCTGGCTGGGGTTAAACCATTACACAGGTAAACAGTTTTTGACAGCCGAGAGGTCATACTTACCACGATGATACCTTTCTTTTCCTCCATGCATTCCTTTCTAAAAGTACAGCAAAGGTCCTGGCCAGTTGTTTCCTTATAGAATCAAAGCTTGAAAATATTTTTTTTCATAAATTTTGTGATCGCCTGCAGCTATTTAACACAACCCTTTTATCTTTCCTGGCAAGAGCTGTAGAATAGAAGTTAGTAAAATCTTCAGCCTGCTCACTGACAAAAGAATTACTAGAAGATTGAAACCTCTGTCAGACTGGAAGCAAATTTAACTTTATATGAATTCACACTTTCCCAATAAAGAGTTTTCAGCTAGAATAAATATTGTGTCTGTAATTTCACTGCTTGCAAAGATCTAGAACTTGCTGTTGGAAATCAAACTTGTGTCCAGTTGTTGTCTTATTCTTGCAGACAGTCTGTGGCCTCAACAGACACATTCACTTTATAGAGCAGGGGGCATATAGCTTGTTCCTTTACTCTGACAGCCTTTAACACAGAGAAGAGTGTGTAGGAAAGTGCTATGACATCTGTTTCTCATCCTGTTGTGCAGAGGGGGTATAAAGACTCTGTCACCTATGCTAGGGCCCTGAAAGCTTTGTAACCTATTACTTCTTTATGTGGTGCCATAAAAGCAAACCAAATCCTGTCCAACATAAGACTGTCAGAGCATTCTGCAGTATTCCTAGTTTTAAAAGTCTGAGCTCTCTTTACCCCTGTAATGAATGAATTTATTGGACTTCAGAGTGCAATTTCCCATTACTTGTTATCAGGACTGAGGGGAACTTCTTTATGTCACAGGGAGAGAGAACTACTCCATTAGGTGCTATAGATTTTGTTGCTTTTATAGAGCCTTGCCAAGCTTGTTTTCTAAACCTTATGAAAATCAATTACAAACAGACATGTTTCTGTTGCCATCTTTCAATATAGCTAGGCTCCAATCCCTGAAGTATTTCTAGAAGAGAGACTTCTGTGTGCCATAAAAATATCTGTGATTTTAAGTGCCTCTGAATATTAACAAATCCAGTACAAGAAATTCAAAGATACATACACAATTCCTTACAGTCAGCATCTCTGATACTACTTACCTAGTACTTAATAGCAGTCTTTGGCTTTCTGTTTTTTTTCAGGTAAACTAGGCATGTGCCAAAGTACTCCTGACGAAGTGGAAGGAATACCAGTAGGGAGAGAAAATACACAGCCTCACAGAAGAAGAACCCTAAAACACAAACTGCAGAACCCAAAGTCAATGTATGTTTATATGAATGTGGTTTTATACCAAAAAAAGTTCAGAGTCACAATAAATTTCAGGGGTTTTTGCAAGCTTTCTGAAAATAACACTACAAGACTTAAACACCTCAGTAAACATGCTGTGAGGCCTTTATCAATAGTGGATTGGGGTGCCCATGCTCAGCTGCTTGTCTTTCTCTTGTATGGAGGTAAATGCACTGTAGTCCTCAGGTTATTAAAACTCATTGCTTGGGATAATCTCTGAAACTATTAGTGACGTCAGTGACTGCTTATGTCTTACTGCCTTGTAATTACTCCTGTAGCATCCAAAGTTGCTCTTGACAGAACTTCTCTGCAGTATCCATGAGTTTGGGTGCGTTTATAAAGCTGCTGTCACATTTGAAGAAGTTACTTCATCTTGCTGCTCACTGAGACATCAAAACTCACAGAGCAAGTACTAAGAGACTTCCACTTCAATTTTGTGCCAGGATTTTTATCTCATCTCTCTTACTTCACATTGATGTAGGGTGGCCATGTCTTTAACTACCATAGCTGCTTTGCATATATGACAATGACCTGAGATTAAATGGTTATCTAATTTTGTCCTTCCCAGAAGAGCAGAAATAAGGAAGACTCAAGTGAAGGTGGTATGATCAGCTGGCAGAACGGTGTGCTTTGGTTCTAAAATCTTCATCTAGAGCTGGTAGTTTAGTGTTGAGATTTGAGAGAATTTTGAACAATTAAGGAGGAAGAATGGCTGTGTGCCTGTCCTGCACGCTCATTCTGGAATGGAGAGAGAAGCTGCTTTGAGTTGGAGGGAGCAGGAAGAGAAGGAATTACAGAAAGTATGTGGTGTCTCTTGGTATAATTAGGCTTTCAGAATAACATCCATAAAGCTCATACTTTTTTTTTTCTTTTTAAAGAGCTCATATTTTCGCAAATATGTTCACTTTTAGAGACTTGATCCAGTTTGAAGGCAGCTTTATATTCTGAGGTATGTTCAGTCTTTCAAGTAAAAATTACAGGTAAAATATTTAGACTACTTCTGAATTATGGAATATTTTTGTTTTGTATGGAAAAATGTAACCAATAGTCTTATAGCATTTTATATTAAACCCAGTGTTAAATTATAACAAAGGAAAAAAGTTAAAAAAATTACAGTCTGAATTTATGTGTATGCGTTGAAGATTAATGCCTTCGGTTAATTTGCATTGAAATATATATTCTAATAAGGTGTTCAAATTAGTTCTGAGACTGCTCATCTGGCAACCATGAATATGTTATAACGAAGTGTAATTAAGCCACTCTGAAGTTTTTATCTCTACTTTTTTTTCTTTAATTTTTCCAGGGGAAGTTACAGTTTCAGAGAAGTGCACAAGAAAATTCCTTTATGTGTGTTCTCACTCTCTGGAAAAGAAAGGTGATATAATCATGAAGGTAAAAAGCTCAGTGTTTCCACATTTTTGAGGTCTATCTGTAATTGTTTCACATTATAATGATCTGCAGGTTATCAGAAGATAACGGTTAATGGGTCAGGCTTTGTCTTCAGGCTGGTAAACAGTGGGGTACTGAGGAGGTCTCTACTGAGACCTGAACTCTTTAACATCTTTAGCAATGACTTGGAGGACATGGTGGATGACAGTCTTATCAAGTTTGCAGGTGACACCAGATTGTGAGGATCACTGGCTATACTCAAGGACATGACTGCCATTCAAAGATATCCAGGCAGGATGGAGGAAGGGGCCAAAAAGAAGCACATGAAATACAAGGACAAATATTAGGCCCTGTGCTGGGGAAGGAGGAGCCCCTTGCAACACTACGGACTGGGGCCTGAGTGCTGGGAGAGCAGCTCTATGGAAAAGTGCCTGAAGGGCCTGGTGGACAGCAGGCTGGGCAGGAGCCAGCAGCATGCCCTGGCAACACTGATGGCCAACAGCAATAGCCAACACATGGTGGGAAGTGCTAGTGGCTCAAAACTCAGCACTCACTAGATGGTGTCTAAGTTATATATTATTTTTTGTGCTCCCATTGGAAAAAAGATGTCTATATGCTGGAGCATTTTCACAGAAGGACCACCAAGATGGTCAGGGACTGGAGCACTTGCCATGTGAGGACAGGATGAGGGAGTGGGGCTTGTTCAGACTGGGGAAGAGATGGTTTTGGGAGATGTAATAGTAGCCTTCCATTACCTATGAGGAACATACTGAGGGAAAAAAAAAAAAAAAACAGACTCTTCTCAGAGGTGCGTGGGTGGACAAAAATAGACAAAACCATAAGATGAAACAAGAGTGGGTCAGATTAGATACAAGAAATACTTTCACTATGCAGATAGTTCAGTAGTGGATGAAGTTACCCAGAGAGGCTGTGAAGTCAGTATTTGCAAGACTGGATAAAGCCCTGAGCAACCTTCGTCTGACCTCATAACTGATAGGTCCATCCAACCTGAATTTGCCTTTGATATCATAGGAAGGAGTTAGTGTTCATCTAGAGCTAATAGTTCTTTTAAAGGTACTACACCTGGATTAGTAGCCAACTGTCCACAGGCAAATGTGGTAGTATTCAATTCTTGCTGAGTTCCCAGGGCTCCACAGCTCCCATGGCTCCACAGCTCCCACAGCTCCACAGCTCCCATGACTCTGCCTGCAGCACATAGTGGAGTTGCACAGGCTTGCTAGGAGGAGGAGGCTGCTGTGTCCTAACAGGGTAACAATGGGTCCAGTCACTTCAAGGAGGCTACTGATGTTTTCTAGTTTTCCTTAAGAAGTAAGGTAGCTCTTCTCCCTTCAAAGATAATTACTTAAATAGTATTTCTGTGCTTCCCCATCCCACATAATATCTGGGAAATACACAGTGAATACACCTAGTGTCTGTGTATGGCAATAAATATTCTGAATAATGTTGAAAGGGTTATTGTGACATATATGGAAAGTATAAGAAACTCATTCATTTGGCATTCTAAATATTGAATTTCTTGCCTTTTTAGTAAATTAATTGTGCAGCTTTATCACTGCAACCAAAATGGCAAACTTCTGTAGACTCACAGACCAAAGGTCTCAAGAGATGAGAGTCATCCTTGGGATATGACCAAGATGGATTCATAAGCTGTAATTCCAGATGAATTTTCAAATAGATAGGAGTATCCAAGAGACATTAAAAGGCAGGTAATGTTTATTCTGGTCTTTTTCTTCACAATTTGCCTCACAAATGATTATTCTAAAATGGAGCTGTATTGCAGCTAAAGGCAGCAGGGAAAGAAGAGTGGAGTGGCCAGAGCTTCTCACCTCACCTTGCACACAAGGCACTGAGGAAAGCAATAGGGATCAAACACAAAACTGGGAGTGACTGAATACTGATACAGGGTGAGGGAGCAAGGGAGGGTGGAAAGGAGGCTGGCAATGTAGAAGATAGCATAACAGATTCACAGTTTTCTTCATCTGAAGATATTTTCAGAAGAAGCTATCTACTATCTGCTGGATTTGCGTATAAGGTAAATCCATTCATATATAAACATCAATTTTCCGGAACATCTTTACTAATCCATTTCTGGCTAGTACACCTTTTGTACATTCAATTTCTTAGCTGTTGATTTCAGGTATTGGTACATTTTAAGTACCAGAATATTCTGACAATGCTCTTTGATAATAACTAAAGCACTGCAGAGCTGCATCTAAGGGAGAAAAGCTACTGCAATACACTGCAACAGAAAAAGTGTTTGCATCAGGTAAAATGTAGTTATATTTCCTGAGTAGATATGTAGTCACTAACTTTTTTTCCTTTTCCTCCTGCCTAATGAAAATCTTCTTATCTCGCAGTCATCACAGTAGAGGACCTCCCATCTATTAAATGGGTTAGTCAGATCTTGCAGATATTGTAGGAAAAACCTAAAAAAAAACCCCCTCAAACAGCTCTTCCACCTAGACAAATTTATTCTCCTTTGCTAAGTAAATCACCTGATCCAGTTAGGTCTAGCATTATGCAAAAACTCCTGACATTTCATTGAGATGATTTTCTCAAGCTATATGTCCTGCCTGTGAGCTATGTGACCTCTGACTTATCTGAAACATCTCTGGAAAATGTACAGTAGAGACCTTAGTTTCCTCCTGACCAACACAAGAATGGAAAGAGATAATGAGAATTTCTTTTTGCTTTTGCTTCTGTTGTTTGTTCTCCTACCAACCCTTTCTCTCTTCCAAGATGGATGTTAGCATCTGCAGCTCCACAGTGCTGACAGGCCAGTTCAGGGAGTACTATGTCTGCAATGGCCTCAGCTGGAGAATATCAACCCAATGTGTGAAAAGGGAAAGGTACCTCACAGGGGAGAGAAGAAAGACCAGATCATGAAATGAACAGAGAATTGAGCATATGTCCTCGAAGTTTAGTACCCAGGGTAATTTTGGGAACCATAATGGGGATGATCTCTGGGGTCAGATGCTTTACCTTGGTTTGCTAAGATCGAACAGTTATTACAAATACCAAACAGCTGAATACTCAAAAGAATGATGTTCTTGGTCCAACTGGGGTGAAGTTAATTTTCACAAGAAGCTGGGGGGGCACATAGCCAGGACAGATGACCCAAAGTAACGAAGGGATATCCAATACTATATAACATCATGTTCAGTATATAACTGAGGGAGCTGGCCAAAGGGAGGAGGGATCACAGCTTAGGAACAGGCTGAGCATCAGGGTTCTAGGTGGTGAGCAATTACATTGTGCATCACTTACCTTATACATTCTTTTACTAGTATTATTGTTATTCTCCTTGTGTTGTCCTATTAAACTGTCCTTACCTCAACCCATGAGATTTTACCTTTGTCTTCAAATTCTTATCCCCATCCCACCAGGGCAGGGAGGAATGACAATGTGGCTGCTTTGTGTTTAGTTTGGTGCTTAGTTGCTGCCTGGGCTTAAATCACAAGTGGCAAACCTGTAATTGGTGGCAGTAGTAGGCAGGTCCTTACGAGATAGGACACCAACACAGATGAAAAGTTTTCAACAGCCTTTAAAGACCATAGTCACAGTGTACACAGTGTTCCAGTTTTGATTCACTAACACTAAGGTAGAAATTTAATTTTTCTCCCTGCCTGCTTACACATACAAGTGTCAGACTCACTCCAGTGCACTAAGGAACTGTTCTTGGCAAAGAGGCTGTTTTGCTGTTCCATCCCACCAAAGTGCTCTGTATCATATCAGACTTTATTGATCTGTGTGGATGTATGTTTCTAGATCAGTGGACATCTGCCACAATAGTGGAGTGCACTCCTTAATTGCCAGTGCTTAAAGGACTTGCTTTCTTCCCTGCAGAGGTCTTGAAGAACAAACCTTGAAGCAATGTGTGACTACTTCCCAGAAGGAACTTTCTCTCCTTTGCACAGCTAAGATGACAGCTGTACAACTCCAACCACACACAAGTTGTTGTTGAGTTGTTTTTTTTAAACTGAAATTAAAATTTGAAGTGCAAAACAGGGTATCTACAGGGATGTCCAAAAATTCTGTGTGTATCTAGGCAAGAATTATCTTTGGATTGCTATACAGCTTAATGGCACATCTTTTATCCAAGTTAATTAAGAATTACATATAAACGCACTCAAGGCCTGTTAGGAATAGGTAGAGCTGCAGAAAATCCCATGGAGGAGTTTTGTCTCATACCTTTAGCAATTGCATAATTAAGTAATTGTTATGTTTCTTTGTTTATCATGTGCACTGTGGTCTCATTAATCAGTACAGCAATATTAAAATGGCTGTGATTTCCACCAGTGTAGTAAGATATGTTGGCTGCTGCATTCATAGGGATAAATTGGTTATTTTACAAAGTCTCAAAGGGTGAAGGCTTGAGGGTTTTATTTTAACATTTGTCACATGATCTCGCTGCATGACATCGCAAATCTCCCATCTCTGCTTTGTTGGCCTATATGCATGAATAATTTTCCCAGTGCTTGTTTGTAGCCGAGTGGGAGAAAGAGAGAATTACCGCCGCACAATCTCTTGTTGTCGGTGATCAGCATTCCGATGGTCTGAGCTGGCTTACAACAGTGTAAAGACATCAGTGGCATGTGTTATAATATATTGAGCATTGTACTCCCGAAGAACGCACGAAAGAAAGAACATTGTTCTACTAGGGAGCAATTCATCGGGTTTTTCCCAGAGACTTTTGGGTCAAGTTTTTATAGGCCTATTTGATTTTCAAATTCTTTTTCCCCCTTTTTCCTCTCAGTGAGCCATAGTGTCTAAACTTGTCTACATTTACTTCCCATGTTTTGTGCATGGTAGATGTCCTTTAAAAAGAGTATCTCAAATAAGTCTTTATTCTTGTTTTGTTGGCTCTTATTCTATGTTTTCATGAACTCTGGCCCTGGCCATGGCAACTGCAAGAAAAATGTTAACATTGATTGACAGGATTAAGAAAGCCTCCATGCCTATCCGCATTTCAAACACTTTGGGAACAATGGTGTTTGCTGTGATTGAATTAATGAGATATCGCGGACTGTCAAAAGAGCACACATACTTTACATAAACCTGATTATCTTTGCATGGCAGAAATGAAAAAAAGGAGGGAACAGAGGTTTGGCTTTCACTCATACCTCCAAAGGAGCCATCAAAGTGTGTGCCCTGGCTCAGAGAGTGATGTGCCTGCTCAACTGGCCTGCCCTCCCTTTCTCTCCGCATACTGCCTGGCTCTGCTTAGCATACATCAGCCATGGGCTTTAACAAGTCTATTCAGGCGTCTGGGCCCAAAACAACACTCTTTTCACATCTCAGCACCTCTGTGCTGATTTTTTCTTTTTTCCTAGAGATCTATTGTTTAACTTGAACTAAGAATACATTTCAACAATTAGACCTGAACTGGCTCCTACTGCCCTAGCTTAACCCCAAAGAGTGACATCAGTCATGATAAAACATACATTTTGAGAGGTGAGCCACAGCTGGTGTTCACTTTTAGCAGTAGAATTACTGGAGAGTGAAGAAAGTTTTGTAGGGAACCTCTTCCCACTTAAGTCTCTAAATGATATTTCTGTCCTCTGGGAAATGTTCCATCAGACACAATAATATGGTGAATAAATACAATTCACTGAAGTAGTACTGTATTTTAGCATAAGCTATATTTTTTTTTTCACAAGAGGACATCATGTATTAAGAAGCTCTGAAATGAAATGTAATCCAAAAGCTGAAAGGATTCTACCTACCTACATACCTGTCTGTCTATCTGTCTACTTACCTGTCTTATGACTGCTCTAATCATTTTACATGGTCCTTATTACCACAGACAAGCATTGCTTCCTCAAATGTATGCAGCTCTGGCTTACTGGAAATCATAAGTTTAATGGAGGTGGCATTTGGTTAACAGCATAATTTGTATTAGGCCTTTCAAACTTTTTGCAGCAAGTAGTACTCATTTTTTTTTCATTGAATTAAACTCCTTAAATTTAAGAATACTGACGATTTTTTCTCTCCAAGCATAGTTCTATGCTTTTTTTTTTTTTTCCTTCTAAAAATAATTTTCTCTCTTTTGTATGCTAAATCCAGTTGGACAAAAAACAGAAAAAGTTATCTAACTAAAAGGCTCTTGTTATTAAGGCATGTCTGACAGTATTTCTAGCTTGACTGGAGAAAAGAGATACTGGGAAACCCTCATAAAATCATATGTATGAGAATATCTAGTCTGTTTCTTCAGACATATGAAGCATGGATAACTTAAATAAATAAGTGACCATACTTTGCTAGTTTACTTGCATCTACTCAAACCTTTAGTCCTCCCAAGGTTCTCCTATTGTTACATTACTTCTCACCCACTAGAAGCATGTAGCTGTTTTATAAACTTGAAATATAATATTTATTGCTTTTTTAGGATTCTTAACTCACTTGTATTACACTTCAGATCTTAATAAATAAGCAAGATATATTCCTTGTGTTGCTTCAGTGGTAATGCTGCTGAGCTGAAAGATATGAGATTTGGTGGCCAGATGCAGTAGTTCTGCCTTTCCTGCTTTATGAACTTCTTTCTTAAAACCTTGTAGAACTCCTGCAAGCTTTGGTTATTCTGTGTTGTGATAAATGATTAATTTTCACTAAGGATTTTGAAAAACACTCTAAGCATACAGAAATTTAAGATCACCTGGTGGCACGTGTTGAGCGTTGCTTTGTAAATCATTAAATAATTTATGGCAAAACTCATTTTAACACGTGTGCATATTTTCTGAGGCCATGGATTAGTGACAGGCCTATCATAACAGATTAATGATTCAGATCAAAGAAAATTAGTAGAGTACTGCACTGTGAAGTCTCAAAACAAAATAAAATATTTCCCCCCAAAGCTTAACCAGTAGATGTCTCTGTTTCACAAACCCTGTCATGGTATCAGCTGCCATATCCTCCCTGTACATCTCCTGCATCTTTCTTAGTATAAATTCACCTTTACATAAAAATGGCAACCTGATGTGTGGAAGGTGGTATCTGAAGCCTGTATAAAGTTGCCTGAATGAAATTCAGATGTGCACATAATTAGCAGTAGATACTGAGACAGCTAGTGAGTTGAAGGCTCTCTAATAGCTGACCTGGCGTAATCTGATTGCTTTGCTCTGTATGACAGGGTATTGGTGTTACCATCATATCGACAGAGCACAACTAGGATTTATAGGACTTGCATGTAGCAGGTAGGGATGTTGCCACTGCTCACTTAGGCTTATGTGTCTTGGGTTTTTCCTTCCATGTTGTTATTTGCACTCTGGCTGGTATGGCTTCCCTTCAATGCCTTTACATGCTCATCTGCTCCTTCTGAACTCTTTCTCCTCCAGTCCTATGTTGAAGCAATGGAAGCTCCATCTCTCTACTGGAGGAAAGCAGCTTTCCCTCTCCCGTCTTAAGAACTTGTGTGCTCAAGAATGAAACCCTGTGCAAAAAGAAGCTGCAGAGAGAGGTGTCCTTGAGACAGGGATAAGAAAGAAGGAGGACTAAGTGTGGTGACATAACCCTGTAGTTTCTTTACAACCCTGAGCTGCTGCCAACCTGCCTTCTGCCGAACACATTGCTCTGGGAATCACAGGGCAGCTTCACTTTCTAGTGTGCCACTTGCTCTTTACTCTCCCAGGGAGGAGCAAGAAATGGCAGTACTGTCTGTTTCTCCTGCTGAGACCTCTGCCAATGAGTTAAAAAAATGTTTTCAAGCAGTCCTTTAAATTCACAGGGGCAATGACATGTCTATGAGAATAGCAACATAAAAGAAGAGTGAATGAAAGATGGCAACAGTGATCTCTGCTTTTATGAAACAGGTATTGTTGATATGCATGTAGATTTCAGAACATCTTTCCTGTTCATTTAAGAGTAAATATTGACACTACCCTGTAATTTACTTTCAACTTTCTGAATGAATATATCTTGCTTTTCCTTCTCATTTTTAGTGAATTTGCAGTAAAATTATGCTTTTAATTTATTAAAACTATTATAAATTGAAATGTCAGCACCTGTATTCTTGATATAAACAAAATGTAGGCCTTTTGCTCAGCAAATAAATAATTTCAGTTTGGAAAAATCCTGAGACTGAGGGTTCCTAGCTGCTTTAAGCTAACCAGAGTGTGGTCTGTTGTCAAAGTTGGTAATTCCAGTCTACCCTCTACCTTGTCTTACCATGCCTTTTTGCCACTTCCCTTCTGTCCACACTAGCACCAGCGTGCATGCATGCCCATGGTGAGCTAGATCACTCCCCCACAACTGCTTCTTCCCCTGACTAATGTCACCACAGAGGTGACAAGAATGCCTGGCTGAGGGTTGAATGGAAGTGAGATTTCCAATGAGCCTCATGCAGTGGTGGAACCCGAGCCCAAGAGTCTTTGAATGTTGCAAAGGTGCATGCTTAGAGATGTGTAAATAACAGCTATAACTGCTGTCATTCCACTATTTCCCTTATCCTTTTCACTTTTTCTGCCATCTTTTTTCTCCTTCTCCTTTACGGAAAGAGAGAACAATTTCTGGTTTGGGTCCTTCAGTAGAGATGGTATTATCAATACTTTTTCCGCCAGGCAACATTTTAATAAAAAACATAAATAGGAAGGCAAACTACACAGTTTCTTTACTAGCTGAAAATTCTTATTATTACCATACAACAAATTTGTGTAATGGTTCACATAAGAAGCATTGTCAAGTAGCTAGGAAAGCAGGTAACAGAAAGATGAAGAAAATTTGAGAGAAATAATGAATATGAAATAATGATGACAAATGCCTTCCAAGTTTGTTGTGTCTGACTTTGTTTCCATTTGGAATTCCACTTGGAATCTTGCACAGTGAATTCATTCCTTTATCATGGTTCACTATCACGTGCATACAACCTTCCAGCAACCAACAACTTACCAGCCCCTCAACCCTGCCCCCTGGCTCAGGCCTTCTTCTGGTGTAACTCCACCAAATTCTTTCTGCAGCTTGCCAGTAGCTTACTGTGCCACCAGATCAAGAAGAATTTCTGCTGGTAGACTAGCCTGTGGTAACTGTGCAGGCTTCTTCCATGCATATAATTCCTGACAGTATTGATGTCCCCTGTCTTCTTTCATGAGTAGGAAATCTTTCTTTCCCTTATCCTGACACATATTCCTAATATATTCTCCCATGTGTGAGTTTAAGGCCTAACTACAGGAAAGAGTTGAGTTCATGGTAAGGTTACAATTATTGAGTGATCCTGCTACCTTTGCTCTCAAGTAGATGTGTTGGTATCTTGGATTAATACTCAGGTGTCTGAGTAAAGGCTACTGCCAATGAGTTTGGACTGCCACCAGCAAACACCAACAGATGCTGAGTAATGCTTTAAAGCATATTCATTAAAACATGATGGCTAACATAGATCATCATTTTCCTAATCCTCCAAAATCTTTAAGCCTCATGTCCAATAATATTCTGACCCAAGAGCAGTTCAGCAACAAAAATCCCATTTATTTCAGGGCACTCACAATTTCATTAAGCTTTCTAGGAAAAAGCAGAGAGCACACCTAACAGCATGCTATTCCTGCCACTTCCCCATTTGTATAATTGCTAAATCAGCTAGTAGGGTTTAAGAATTATGGATGAGCAGAATTTGTTAGATTTTAAAATATTTTGCAATGGAATTATAAATTTTCCAGTACAAAGACCACAAGCCTTCTACTGTCACAGATGTTTCCTCATGCTTGAGAAATGTGATCTAAAGCCCAGAAGAGAAGTATAGAAGACTGAAAATTAAATTGAACATCATACTTATTTCCCTTAAACAATGAAGATACATTGCATATTCCAGGTGGTGTTCATTTCTACTTATACCCTCCCAATGAATTTTGGCATTTTCAATTTTTGAGCAAACTTTGCAATCGAATTTTAAAAAGAAAGTAATTTTGCGTTAAATCTTACTGATTTACAAAACCACACTAAAAATATATATATTCTCTAATGACAATGTATGTAAAACAATTCACTAAATGAACTATACATTTCTTGATTTAGTTTATGACTTCCTGTTCATATTTCCATCTGGCTTAAATATAGCTATCCTAATTTTGAATCTGGTAACATATAGAGGTTAGGAATTTTCCTTAATAGCGATGGTTCACTTTTCTTTTCAACCTTGTTTTAAGAGATGCATTCTTCGCACTACAGATTCAGTATCCTTGAGTAACCAGAAATCATTAATAAATATAATGATCACTAGTAGTACTGGAACAGGAGAAGCTTTGAGGTTAGTACAATGCCCTGGCAAAACGTGTTTGCCTAGATGAAAAAATTTACGGTGATTAACACCCACAGAGCTGACCCACTGGTAGGTTGTTGCAGGTTAATGGGAATGTGTGGCAACAGGCAGCAACATTAGCAGGGTCTTTATCCTTAGGTCTCATAAATATTCTTCTTAACCCCTGCTAACACCCATGTTTCAGGCTTTTCTAGAAAGAATTAGGACAGCTAGCTCCATGGCTATTGTTAGGATTAGGCACGTTCAGCTCAGGGTTCCCCCCCTTCCCACTTTCAGTTCAGAATTGCCCAGCTTTTTGGACACAGGTTTTAAGACTGTATCAAATGTTGTGATTTGCTGATTGCTGCCTCTCAACTAAAGGAAGGGAAATTAACATCACATTTCTGGGTTGTAGAGAACTGACTTTGGAACATTTTGTTTGAAATGTTGTGCTCTATTAAATAAAACCATGGAATGCTGAACTGAAGGCTCATGACTTTCTGTGCTGAAAAGCCAGTTTGGTCATTAAGTTAAATTTAAAAGGAGCATGAACTTCTTGTAATCACATACAAGTTTATTGCTCTCTTCATGTCTTTGTTAGTTTCTTTGTATATTAAACCACAGAGACTTTAGTAGATTGAAAATAGAGCTGGGAAGGGGTTAAGGATCTTCGTTGACTGCAATTTCTCAATCAGCCTCAGGAAGCCTCAGGTCAACTTTGCTCATAAAACTCTGCACAAATATTTCTTTTTCTATCAGAGGAATTCTAATTCCACTCACAGACCAGTGCGACTCAGATTATTACACATTATTAAAAATTAATTTTAAAAATGGTTTGGTCCCTGTAATCTCCTGTAGAACTATGAGATCCCAAGCTTTGGAAAAAAATCACTCCTGTAATAGTAGAATAAATACTAAATATAGTCCTTTCCCCTGATATTCTTACTATTTCTGTTATCTCTCAGTTTTGAAATATTTGCTCTTTTTCCACCTTGCATGGTACAACTGAATATTTTACCTCTAGCTATAAGACTATCCTTATGAAGAAAAAAAAAAAAAAAGAAACTTAACAGGGATGAAAACCTTCTATAGAGCTTAATAGGTTTCCATGTAAATTACTCTAAAACCCATATAATTTAATAGAAACTTCAATACAAAATGTGAAAAAACACTCCCTCCTGTGGTAAAACTTGTAAGAGGGTGGGCTCAAGAAAAAAGATACTTCTGTTGAAAGGAGGTTGTTATATTGTGTGGCTATTGGGTTGGAATTGCCTGTCTCCCACAGAATAGGCCTGTAACCAGAATTATCTGGGCCAGTTTGGCAGCTTAGAAGGAAAGTGCCTTATGTCCTGATACTTTGAGGCACCAGGTCTCTGAAGATGATACACCAAAAATAAGTTGGTTCTTCCCCTGCAACTAGGTGCCAGTTTTCATTCATCTCTCCTCAGGATGAAGCTGACCAGCTGAAAAGTGCCACATGTCCAGCCACATACTAGTGTGACAGACTGCAGGAGGACTTTTTATGTGCCTGTGTTGACACCATGTCCTGTGTGACTGTAAATTCCCTTGTGCAGCCAGGATAGGCTTTGGGATGCTCAGCTTGTGGGTAGACATAGAGAGATGCAGGAGGTAGGGTGCCTGCAGAGAGGAGATAAGGAGACCAGGGGTGGGGGAAGCCATGGGTAGGGCACCCTGAAGCATGACATAGACCCACAGGTATATTCCAGGCAGGAGTGGTCACAAGCAGGTTATCCTCACAGGGGAGAGTGTGCAGGGTTCGAGCTACTTAGAAAAGTACTACCAGCTGCTAAAATAGAGAAAAAGGGAGCTGTGGGTGAAGGGCAAGAGATTTCTTCTTCAAATATTTTTTTTGCCATTGTCTTGTCATCTAACTCTGCTTGAGTCATGTCAATTTTCAGAGTTACCTTGTTCTAATTTGTGTTTTAATAAAATGTAGCCCTTTGGGGGTATTTATGTTCCTACATTATAGCAGAGATGGGGCTGTTCTATTTCACAGCTCTGGTGAATGTGGCATCTCAAATATACTTGAGTAGACATAAGCTTCTATTTACTACTGATTCCAGACTGACAACTACTCACGTGCATATATGTCATCCAAATGAATGCTGGTCCCAAGCTGAATATTATTTAAGGGACGTTCTTTTCACTGAACTGTGCCACTTGCTTTTTTTCTGTCAATAAAAAGTTTACAACTCTCACTGTATGCCACTGAAACCTTGTGTGTGTGTAAGAGCAGTTAAAGACTGATTTAGTGTATCAACAAGCAGGTAGAAATACTCTACCCCTCTGAAAGCCTGTGCACTTTATTATATGTATATAGTTATTATATATAAATATGAACAACATTCTTTATTAGCAGTACCAGAGAGTTCTAATGAAGGTAACATTTACTCACAACTTTATCCAATGTCAACTTCTTGAAAAAAATTTTCTGTGCTAATTTACCTGACACCTTGATAGATTAAAAAAAAAAAAAAAAAAAGTTTGTTTATGCTAGAACATTCTGAGAGCAATTTCTTAGAGCAATGCTCAATAGCAGTGGTCAGCTTTACAGAGAGCTTTTTCTACAGTGGAATATAATGAAAACTTTGGGATGATAGATCTCTCATTTGTTTATATTTCTTCATAGTAAATTCTGATCATTGTGCTAACTTGAATACTCATCAGAGAAAATTTTGTATTGGATACTGAGAGAACAGAAAGGATGAGGTGGAGCAGAGACTCTGCAAAAGGAAGGGACATATGGTTTCTAGATGTTGTCTTGTGCTTTCCCAGAGGGGATCAATGCGCATGTAAGCAAACTATGCATCACTCAAAACTGCACAAATGGGATTGTCTGTTGATCACCTTACAACATTTAATACTTTTCAGAAAGGTCGATGTTTGAAGCATGCTGGCAGATAACCCAAATTCCAAAGCATCTTATAGAATTCCTGTCTTAATAACCACCTGCACAGAAATCAACAGTTTGCGACAGTGAGTAGGTTTTCGCATATCAGGATATATACTTATCTGTTGGACTTTTCAATGTGTATGCAGAAAGTACTATGAAACAAGACCAATAAAGATTCACAAAAATGTTGATAACTCGGTAATTCTTTGCTACAGTTTCTGATGCAATGCACTGAACACTGTAGTTTTAAGTCAAGTGAGGAAATGAGATAGAACATGCCAAAATGGAGCAAATCTAAAAGGTGTGAAGGCTATGTCACTTAATATAAACAGGATAATACCCAAAGTTAATGAATTCAAATCGAGTGTGTTCAACAAAGGGATATTTTAAAGAAATTGCAATATAATTAGGAATGTCTCATTTGCTTAAATACTCATCCATTCAGAAAAGACTTAGAAAAAGATGGAGTTTAAGAAGATGCATGTTTGTTTCAGAATGGAATTCTTCCATAATCTGGTCTCCTAGGAGTAAAAATCATGAAAAAGAGATGTTGCTTACAAAAAAACCCATGGGGGACTTTTAAAAAATGGTGCTGGTGAAGACCTACATATTTTCTGTATCAAAAAGAAGATGGGATTACAGCACAAACATATGTACTTTGATCAAACCAGGCATAGGGATGGAAGAGACCTTGAAATAGTTAGTGCATATGAAAGGGATCATAAGGGACCACCCTTGCAGAGGATGACTGGTAAGAAGATGCTGTGTGACAGATGGTTGGGAGTCAGTTACTTGTAACTCAAACAAGAAATGGACTGGAAGGGGCTCCCAAATATTGCAGGAAGATGTTACCAATATTTTACATGAATTTTACCTTACTTAAGGGAAGATAAATGTCTCTCATTTAGCTCACTTCTGGTGTTATTCTGAATTCCTGACTGGCTACAAGTCTTGTTGCACACAGAACCTTTCCGAACCTGTGGGAATAAAGGTCAGTCCTCTCTATATACATAAATGTAACCTGGAAAGATTGTGTGTAAGATAATTTGATCAGATATCCTCATGTATTTTGAACTCTCAAGATATAAAAGGTGATCAGTGGCTCAGAGAAGAGGAAAAATATTCAAGCTGACGTGAAAGGGACCATATTCCTAACCAACAATCTGAAGTATCAGATGAAAATATTTATTGTCTCAATGCTATTAGTTGCTGGAAAACTTTTCAGAGGTCACTGTCATTCTGGATGACCTGATTTGAGGATTGAACTTTTATTATTACTAGTCACATCAGAAGCAGAGAGAGGATGCATCACTGCAGTTTCTTTTCCTTCCCGTCCTCTGCAGGTAGGACGGTCAGGCAGTAGAGATAATACAGTTTATGGTGTACACACAACAAGCACAAAGAAAAAAAGACATGGGTCTGAAAGTAAATGTGACTAAAGGACATATCTGCTATATTTAATTCAGTTTCAATGGAAAAAGGTGGTCCTTTCTGAACAGTGTTTTTGACAAACCAGATTTGCTTATGGTAAAGGGCTGGATAGTTAAAGTCTGGACAAAAATCCCTTTTGAAGGGAGTACTAAGACAGCACTTGCTTTGTCTTTTTTTGTGGGAGAACAAATGTGTGTTGTACTTTGCTGAAGTATTATATAAGAACCAAATACTGCTGCCATGTCTTATGTTGGGAACTTCCCATCACATTTGCTTTCTGTCCCTAAGACTTTTTTTCCCCTTCTTGTTTCTTACCTTATTTTCTCCCCTGAGATTTCCTTGTTCATTGGAACCATTTGTTTTTAATTCACCATTTTCCACTTTAGAGAAAGGTTTGGAGAGCATTTTTTTTAAATAGTCAGGCAAGAACTTGGTCCTGCTTTCACTAATGTTTTCTAAAGTTTATCTGAACTAGATACGTCATTTGCAATTACAATTTACTGGTAGTGACTTAGTAGTAAAATAAGAACCATAGATCCAAACAAACAAAACCCTTTAGGCTCATTTTTCAGAGGCAATTATTTGAAAGCGGTTTGTGTGAAATAGTAAAGGAACTGTATTCAGGAACCACAGTTGCAGAGCTGCTAACAGTGATATTTATCACTATTGAAAGTATTTGTGCATATAAAATTACATGATACTCATTTCAGAAGTGGTTGCCTAACCACTATATTTATGCATAAAAATATGCACAAGTAGTACTAAAATAAACTTCTGAACATGCATTTTACTTAGCTAGCAATGCATTTCTTGTATTTTATTCCTTGTTTTATTATTCAGGGGGTGAGCATAACATTATAAAATGTGAAACTACGGAACTATATTTAATGCTCAAAGCCAACTATCCTTCCCCTGGAGGATAAGAAAATTCATTAAAATTTCTATGTATTTTTCTCTCCTCTTTTCCTTACTTTAAATTGTTCTGCACTTGTCTCCTGAAGAAATCACGCTTGTATTGACTTATTCAGGCTATGCTCCTTTTTTATAAAAGTCATCTATTGGAATAGGATCTTTCTTTTATTTACAAGACCATATAAAAAGACAGATCCTTAGCTTTAAGTAAGTTATCTTAGTCTCACTGACTTCTCCGATGCTCTGTAAATTTTTACCAGACGATGTAATTCATGTTCCAAACTTCAAACTTTCAGTGTGCATCCATTATGTTATTTGTTTGGTAGGTCACTAGGTTATAATCAATAATGTTTTATATTATTTTTTTGGTTGTTCTTGAGGAGCTCATGTGGAAATAACCAACCTGAGGAAAATTTCTGAGAAAAAGAGATGAGTGATT
This sequence comes from Ceryle rudis, assembly GCA_033439905.1. Taxonomy (NCBI): domain Eukaryota; kingdom Metazoa; phylum Chordata; class Aves; order Coraciiformes; family Cerylidae; genus Ceryle; species Ceryle rudis. The sequence continues at coordinate 73,072 of JAAGNO010005112.1, forward strand.
TGCTCACGGTGAATTGTTTACACATATGGACTCCCTTAAAAAAAAGATGTGCTAGATTCCTTGAAATATTACATACTCATGTGCTCAGCTTTTGGTACTGAGAGAATGAAGGGACATACAAATGAATTGTTAAGAAGTGCACTGGAAAACAACCTATAAGTCCCAGGTTCCCCCTAGTAAGACAAGCTCACCATGGTTACATGCTCTAAGCAGCAGCTGCGGAACACTGTCAAATTCCTTTTTCTTCCCAAGTGTGGGATACTTTCCCTTTCCTTTTCCCAGTTTCTTAAGCTCCATGGATAGGGCTGAAGAGTGGAAAGTTTTATCACCCATACTTTGATTCATTGTTGTATAGCAAAGAACAAAGTTATTGTGCTTACATTAGCAACACAGATATTTTCACACTAAAGTTATACAGCTGTTTTTTCCATCTTGGTGTGGAAAAAAAATAGGAAAGTTGACCATTCTAGTGAAAGGAAAAATAAAAAATGTGAAAACCATTTTTAAAAAGTCCGAACATTTTGTTACTAGCATAGCTGGAATGGCTACAAGTCCTGGAGTGTCTTGGCTCCCACCTTCCTACTAATCTGCTGAAACTAAGGAAAAGGAAAACATTTCAAAGCCATATCTCTGGGGCTCCTTGAAGGCTTAAAACCTGAAAGTCATGGCCTGGCTAGGTCCCACAAGACTTCTGGGCCCATCTGACCCCCACAGATCTGAACCTGTTAACATGTTAATGATGTCTCCAAACACCACATCTTAAAAGACTCATGACCTACCAAAGTTCCCAAAGGAAATTCAGGATGAACAGGTGTGACAGTAATGCTTTTCACTGTATTTCTAATGCTATGGCTCTTAACATGTGTCCAAGAAATTGTAAAACATTAAAATTTGTTATCACTTCTTAAGAACAGTGTGACTGGAGAAAATGAACTACTTATTCTTGAGAAGAATATATTGGAGTGTGTCCAGGGGAGGGACACCAGGGAAGAATATATTGGAGTGTGTCCAGAGGAGGGACACCAAAACGATCAGGGGAATGGAGCATGTCTCATATGAAGACAGACTGAGAGAGTTGGGGCTGTTCAGCCGGGAGAAGAGAAGGCTCAGGGGGACATTATAGTAACCTTCCAGGACCTGAAGGGGCCTACATGAAGGCAGAGAAAGGTCTATTCAAAAGTGTTTGTAATGATAGGACAAGGAGCAATGGTTTTAAGCTAGGTAAGGATAGATTTAGACTGGATATTAGAAAAAAGTTCTTTAATGTGAGGGTGATAGACCACCGGAATGGGCTGCCCAGAGAGGTGGTGGAGGCCTCATTCCTGGAGTCATTCAAGGTCAGTCTTGATGGGGCTCTGAGCAACCTGCCCGAGGTAGAGATGACCCTACTTGTGTAGGGAGGTTGGACCAGATGACCTCTAGAAGTCCCTTCCAGCCTAAAATATTCTATGATTCTATAAGTGGCAAGTGATACAAGCATCTAAGAACTCATAAATCAGAATGCAGTACCATGCAGGCTTTGTGAACACATTTGGAAGACACAAATAGTTAAAGACAGGAAGTTAATGTAAAATGAGATAACCCCCAATATATATTTCAGATATACCAGATGCCTTTCTTTATAAGATGATTGATTTGATAATCCATGTTAATGCAGTAGATGCGCATCTTAAGTAATCACTGGGTGTGGTGCTGTAAGGAAAACCAGATAAAATAATAAAAAGAAAGAAAGCATTAGTACAAGCACATTTAGATGAATGAATAAGGAGTCTGTGACACAGGAAACTACAGCAAATGCACTGTAGGGAAGCTCTCAGACAGAAGAATACAGAGAGAAATTACTCATGCTCTCTCAGAAAGAACGGTTTATGGACCCAGGCTATATGGTATTGTTATTAATGCCTTTGATGGCATGTGTTAATGAAATCTGCTGAAAACACATGCACAGAGGAGATATCCCCAATATAAAGAAAGACCAAAATACCTGAGAGGAGAAACCTTAAAAATGGAATAATAGAAACTGAATTAAGCTGAATAGGGCAAAATGCAGTACAGACAAGGAAGGCATTCTTACCTGCCATATTTCCCAATTCTGATGGAGTTCACATGTTAGTGATGTTTTCTGCAGGGGACTGTGACACATAGAATTTGATACCTACATTAAAAATCTATGATATTCGATTTTTGATGTTCTAGGAAAAAACTCTGTTTCCTGCTATCTCAGCACCTTACAAGCACTCTTGAAGATCTGAAGTTTTTCCTCCTTGGAGTTAGGAAGTACAACCCATCTCATCTTAAGGCAGATATGTTGAACAGTGGTATCCTACTGCTTCTTCTTGCTTAGCTATTTTGCTGTGCAGCCCTTCCCACTGATTATTCATGTTGATGTGTATACCTGACTGCCACACTGTGCATCATAGATCTCCTCTGTTTGCCTTCCCTTTTGTTTCTAGGGAATCCTTCACTTATAATCTCAGAAGTCCTAGATCTGGGAAAATGGGAAGGATTTAATGAATTGCCATCTCTTTCCTGTCATCCATACAAAATTCCTCCTGCTCCATGGGATTTCCTATTTAATATACTCACTGACTTTATTCCACTCCATCATAATCCCCAGATCTTCTTATTAATGCCCTTGGTTGCAGATATGTGGCTGATTAGTCTTGCATGATCACGTAGGACCACAGGACCACCACTTTTCCAACTCTCTCCCCATAGCTTTCCCAAAAGGCATGTTTCTGTGGCTGTGTGTTATCTGAAAGAGCTGCCCCTAGAAGCTTCTGGGTTGTCTTGTCCAGGAGTTGCTGTGCCTTGACGAATATCAGATGTAGATATTTTGTGTCAAGGCCCTGATAAGGAAGGAGATGAGGAGGATGATACAAAGACATGGGGCATTAAGGTGCCCTTTCAATGCCAGGTCTACTATAGCCCTTCATTCTAGATCTTTATTCCTTACTCTTCGCTCAGACATCCTTATTGCCCCTGTTTTGGCCACAATTTTTTTCAGCTGTTATTCGTGAGCACTTAAACACCTCACTGAAAAAATATATGAATTTTCTGGAAGGCCCTTTTCAATGTTCTCAATTTTCACCCTTTTGAAGGTCTCAAAGAAAAGATCTCTTCAAATAAAAAGGGAAATGTGGATAAATAGTTGTGGGATCAACCTCAAGATGAGATCCTTAAAGGGTATGTAAATGGACCATTCCTTGTCCACCTTTTTTGAAGGTGACGTCCTCCTTCTGCACAAGTTCAGTGTTATATTGCTGTCATTTCAATTACTAGATTCTGATAGATGGGACAGCTTGTCTGTCCGCAGGAAGACTCATCTCCCCAGAAGTAAGAAGGTGGATTCATCTCACTTGAAGGTAGATATCTACATCTGAGCTCTGATACCTACATCTGCTGTGACTTCTTGTAGAGTACACTGCACATTTAGGTAATTTAGGGAGCAAAAAGGATGAATTCAAACTAATGTGTGGAAAGAAAGTATTCTGGAGTGGTCAGGGATGTGAACATTTGTTTTTCAATGGAGGATAAAAGAGACGGAAAGAAAGGAGGAACTACACCAAACTGGTTTTAATTTAAATGTAGGTAAATTTAAAAAATGGAATTATAAAAATGTAGTTGCCTAGAATGGTAGGGGATTGTGATGATTTAGGCTATTGATAAGTTCTTAGTAATATTTCATTCTATATATTCATAAGACATCTGCAAAATCTTGGACAGCAAATTTATTGTATATGAAATGAAAAGAAATTCTAAATTCTTTTTAACCATTCATTAGCTGTTCAGAAACCAGACAAATGTTCAGCTCACTTTTCCACTGGATTTTTATCCATTAATCATTCCTGAGGTGTTCTGAAAATAATCTTATGCTCACATTCTCTCCACTATGAATATATTTATTTAGTTTTCCTACAGTCTTTTCAATGTCAGTTCTCTCGTTTCCATATACTATCCCTATTTCTTTTCTGTTGTCTTGTCTTATTACTGGTATTGGTGAAGTATCTCCTGCTATTTAATTTCCTAATTCAAGCCTAATGCAATTCAATTGCAGACCTTAGACCTGAAGCCTAAAAGTCAGGCTGACTTTCAGTAACTCTCATTTGCTCCTTTGCCATATCCAAATTAAATCTAGACTTTTAAGGAGGAACTTGCATAAACTTTACACCTATTTCACAATTCCTTTCCAATGTGTTTCTCACTCAAACCTAATGAAACCCTGAAATTGACTTGCTGATATCTGTGATGATGCTGATTATGGGATAGCATATTGAGAAGGGAAATTTGCATGTAAAAATACAGGAGAAATACCAAAGACTTTTCCAGCTTCTGGCACTGTTGTCAGAGCACTATCTAAGAAGTGAACCTTGTACCTTCTGAAATCTAGGTGGTGTATCCTCAACTCTTGTTGCAACCTTTGCTTGCCTTGTAGCACACACATTACCTTCTGAATTACAGAAAGAAATATAAGAGCTTCCTGTCATATGGAGTTGTAAAGAAGGAAATAGGAACAAATAATACATTTACTGGAAATGTACTTTTCAGAATTATATTGTAGAGTTAGAAAATACTAAAACTTTACACTACAATGTTGAAAAAGGAGTAGAGATATTTTTGTTTGCAATAATTGTCATTTTGTTTCTCATTATGGTATAGGAAATTAAGAGTAATTCCACTGAAGTCAATGAAATTTCTCCTCTGAAAAAAATGACCATGTCGGAGATCAGTGTGCAGCTTAGCTATAGTGTTCTTGTGGAGGTGGAGGAAAGTCAATCTTTTTGCTTGTAATCTTGAAAATGTTTAGAAACCTAAAGTCTTCTTGCATCTACTCTTTATATTGCATTTCCATGTTGCACTCCTTTGCACTTAATTGTCATTTTAGACAGCATATTTCCTTTTTACTGAATGTTTATATTTTCCAGTGTCAGTGAAATGATGCAGCTATAAAAATGAAAATAATTAAAGCTATGAAAATGCTATTAGTGGATTAATCAGTTTCTCTTTCTCCTTTTTTTGGGGGGGGGTGATTTTTTTTGTGTGTGTGTGTTTGTGTTTGTTTGTTTGCTTGCTTTTGTTATGGAAAGTATGAAAAAAAATATACATTTTCACTGTAATATTACTGAAACTATTGCAAAGCATGTTGTATGGTCCCAAATAATAAAAAAAGAGTGCAGGGCAAATAGGGTCATTAAGTTTTCTAAGTATAATTTCTCATTTATCACTTTTCATATAGGGCCTACATGATGAATAGAAATAACACAGAACAGTCATGAAAAATTTTGTTGTCTATAAGAAGGCAGCAATTGAGGCAGGAAAGGGATAGGATTAAAGTAGAAATAAATGTAAAAATAAAATATTTCCTTTTGAAGATTACTCATTTAAGGAAAAAAACTTCATATTTTCAGTTAAACAGTTCTTTGTACCCAGGGAGCCTTTCTTTCACTCAAAGAATGCTTGTTAGTAACAGTTTCTTGTTGGTAAAAGTTAAATGTCTTTTCTTTTTGATCTTAAAAGTTTAATTCTTCTATATTAATCCTACTCTTAATCAGAGAGATTTACCAAGACTTAAGAAGGACACATGTACGCACACAGCAGGGAACAGACAAGAAAGGAAAAAAAGTGATGACTCCTATTTATGGTTAAGCTTTGGAAAGATATAATTAATTCAGAACCCAGATTATTCAGGATTCAAGGGATGGTAGCTTTCTTTTCCTATCAGTGCAGATTTTAGCCCTGGACTCTTGGAAGGTAATTTGTTTTTTTGACAGAAATTCTGGAGCCTTCACTTCTTCTCTTCAAAGGCCTCCCATACCAATTAAAAGCTAGCTGCATATCATTCTGGCGCCTCATGAAGGAAGCTCTTTGTTTCTTTGGCATGGTAGGTGCCTCAAGCCAACAAAAACTACAAGTCCGTGCAGTTTAACATTAAGAAGCATAAGAAATATGAGGGACAAAGAAACCAGATGAGTGTGTGTGAACAAATGCAATGTTACAGTCCTCTATCAGGAAACGAGGCCTTAGATCAGACAATGTTTTCATCACATGGTCATTTGTTGATCTGAGTTACAGTTAAATAATTGAAAAAGAACTTTTTTTTTAAAAAAAAATATTTTTGGCAAATTGGTTGATCACGTAAAGTAATGCTTTCTTTTATGTGTGGCTGATTTTGTCATAATCAGTATACCTAGCTCACTGGCCCAGGCTATAGCAAACCTCAGCTGGCAGTAGCCAGTCTCAGAAGCCAGGATAAATGCGTAAAAAAGTAATTTAATAATAGTTCCTGAAGGAACTTTTCCAGCTTCTAGTGATTTGTAGTTTAGGGTTTCTTCAGAAAGAGATCTTAAGGGAGTTATTTTCCATGAAATTTCCTCAGTCTTTTCTTGAAATCACATGAAATTCCAACATCTGTACCATCCTAAGTCAATGAGCAACACTGTTCTTTGTGTGGAAAAGTATCTCCACTTGTTTTCTTTCAATTTACTAGTCATATTTGATGTCCCCTAAATGTTTTATCAAGAGAAAAAGGGAACATGTATTCTGTTTTTATCTTCTATGAGATGCACAGGGATTTTATGGACCTGCATTATTTCCTCATTCCTTCTCAACATCTTTTTTCCAGGCTGATCCTGTCCGTTCTTTTAGTTGTTCTTTAAAGGAAAACTATTTCTTACCTTTGATCGCACACATTGGCTTTCTTTCTGAGTTTCCTAATTTCTGGCTTTTAATATTTTTTGAGGAGAAGACACACCAGTATTTAATATGCAGAATATAATTTACAAAGTAGTATATTTATTTAATTAATTATTTATTGTTAGTCTTTGCTCTTCTACACAAGTACAGTCACAGGTTTGTTCTGCTTTAGCATAGATGTCAACATAATTTTAATTTTGTTTTTCCTGCAATGTAATTAACAAGTGGAATGGTGCTCTTTTTGTTTTCCTTGGCTATATACTGTATGTGTTAGCATAGTTCGTATTTATTCTACTGACATTGCTTTGAGGACAGAAGAGGAGGTTCTAAAGCATTAAAAACACTCTCATCATTCTGTGGAAAGTTGCATGACATGGTATTGTGGTGCAGTTTTCCAACCAGGGACTCCCCAAGTAGTTCATGTAGGACAGAAAGTCTTTGTCTTTATATACTCACCCTGCTTTAATATATGCTGTCTCTACTGGGAGCAGTCACATGTGGCTACTCCTCTCTGAAGTTTCTTTTCTTAACCTGAACAGCACTGGAACAAACTGCAGTCTTTTCCTTTCTGTAGGGATATCTACTTTAGCATTGGCAGCAGCAGCTGAAGGGTTAATTCCCAATGGACACAGAAAAAGCAAACAGTCTGGGTGCTGGTTTGTAAAACGAATTTTCAATGTGTAGCCCACAGACTATCATTGATTGCGGTAAATAAATAAAACCACTCCTGACTTTTATTGTTGTAGGGAGTAATTATAATTCACAAGGCCAGACCCTTTGTGCCACAGAATGCTTCATTTGTGGTTTGCATGAGCAGATACATTAACTTCTGTAAGCTCTTTTCATTAGAACGCTATTACTCATTGAGGACTGATCAATATATCATCTATACAACATCTTGAATGTGGATGTCTGGACCCATTGTGGGCTTGCTGATAATGACTTCTTTATTCAAGCCAGCTTGTAGGAACAAGGAGATAAAGAAAAGGGAAGAGAATTATAGCATATGCTCATGAAAGTATTCTAAAGGTTATAAACAGAAAGCAGGAGTAAAGCTACTGGGTAGGGAAAGACATAGAGAAAAAAAGAATGGAAAGGAACAGAAAGTTGAAAAGGAAAAAAGGTTGGAGTTTCACTGTATTTCTTTTTCTGACATTATGCAAAGCAAGTTAAGTTTTAATAAACCTTCTTTTGAATCTAGGCCTCCCCTTTGGGATTATATTGCCCTTTAGGTTTTCATACCCTAATACTCTGCTCAGCTTGGGAGACATTTAGGTATTCCCAATGAAAGTAGAGCACCATTTTCCTTCCCCCTTGAAATCTTTTGTTTTTATTCCCTACTTCTTCATCTCCCTCATTCTACCCCAAATAAATGCTCTGGGGCTCAGATGTTTTATTTTCTCCATTAACTTATGATTTCTTACTGTGTTCATCCTTTTCTTCTTTTTCAAGCTTTTCTTAGGCTCTTTATCAAATTTTGTATCATTTTATTAGAACTTTAATTTGTAGTGTGACAGATTACAGCTTGATTCAGGCTCACTGAACCTGCCATATCTGGGGTACATTTTGGAAAATGGAAACAAATAGAAAATTATATATCCACAAAACACGTTAATCATTTATTCTAGCTTTTTCCTTATTTCTCTGCTTTGGCTTCTCTTTTGCTGATGGCAAAAGAAATAAAGAATTATAATTTGTTTTGTAGATTAGAGTGGAGGTGCCATGCAGTTGAAGGAAATATACAAAGCATGAGACTTATTTCGAAGAATCTGAAAAAAAGAATTTATGAAAGAATGCATAACCAGCAAGCCATTTCAAGCTTCAGTCTTGGAGTAGGGAGAAAAAACTTTTTCTGAAAGAAAACAAAAACAGATTCCTTATAAGAAGGTCTTCATCAAGTAAGTATTTTAAGTACAATGCCAACAAAAATAGTGTGAATTAACACAGTTTAGTGGGATGTGAAGTTAAGTAGTTGTATAATGCACGCACGAAAATGAAAAACTTATTTATTTCAGCAGATTCAGCTATTCAGGAGGACCTTCCGAGGAGAAGAATACTCTGAGTGACAGAGGGTCAACATCTGCAAGTCAGTAAGAAGTTCAGATAGTAAGGCAACTTGTATCAGTTTCCTGACGCTGACTGAAAACAATTAAAGATCTTTAGTAACTTTTTTAGAAAGACCTCAGAACAGCAAGCTGATCTTGACTTTAACCCATCAATCTAAAGGTGTTAAACTACCCAACTGATGGAATTTAGGTACTGGGTGTCCTCACCGCAGAAGATGAAGGATAAACAGACTACTATCAGAGTAATTGAAATATTTCCCATTGTTGGTTCATAACAGTAGCAGAGGTGACCAGGAAAGTTAATTTTTTTTTTACATGGAAAACAGATATAGACAATTTCTAATAAACTCAGGCTGGGCAAAAATGTTGTCAAATTTAATTTCCGCTAGAATGAAAATATTCCATTTTGGGTTGTGTTCATTTGTCAAGTCAGATCAAGGGCTGGTACCACTAACTATACATCTGTTTTTACTGCCCCAGTGCTTTATGGAAGTTGCAGTTCAGGCATCTTGCTTGTGCCTCTCAATGAACTTTGTAAGGCTGCAACATGCAACATGCAACAAGGAAAGAAAAGGGTAAACTTAATCTTCTCCAACCCACAAAGGAGAAAGGGGTTTAATTTCTCCCACTTCCTGGGAACATGAGAAAATACAGTTCAATGATGAACTGTCTAGATTAAACTTTTGAGTTTGGAAATCTTTATGTTTTTGTTGACCAAATGAAACAAAAGGAAAGGTCTGAGATTTCAGAAAGGAAAGATTCCAATCTTCAAAAGAAAGCAAAATTAAAAATGTCTGTGAAAACAAAATCTAAAACCAAAGAAAGGATTGGCATTCAAGTTCTAGCTAGCTATCACTGTGTATGACAGCAGGTCTGGATAATCTCTGCCCAGTTGTTGTCAGACCACAGACACATGGTAAGTCAGTAGTGATTTCATCTAGAAAAGGGTCTGCATGACCTGTACTGGTGCAGGGCTCATCAAGGCAGAGTTTGCTGCTCAGGGCCCATAAGCAGTGTGGAGAGATAATTAAAACCCAACTGTGTTATGCAACACATCATGCTCTGCACTTCTGTGTACTCTAGCTGTTTTGCCTTGGTGACACTATGGCTCTCTGTGACTTGCTCTTATTCTTGATTGCCTATCCTGTGGTAATAAATGCAGAATAGGAGATTTTACTTCAGCTTCCAGAGCTGAGGTAGTTCATGTACCTTCTGTAACTTGACAATCCTCTTAAGGGTCAAATATGAAGATGTTTCAGACTGCTTTATGTATAATGTGCCTTCAGTACTCCAGGTTTATGTCTCTGATTCTATGATTATTCCAGCAATTTTATTCTGCTTCTTTATAATTAGTTGTGCTGAGGAAGGAGGTTCGATCAGATGTTAACAAACTAGTTTTTGTACTTTGATTCTCCTTTCTCCTGCTTCTGCCAGACCTCTCACACCTCTCAACCCTTTCTTAGTATGTCTAATATTGCTATTGCACACTTCCACTGTGCTTGTATGAAGGAATTATTCTCTTGTGTTGGCTTCTTCTAGGAAATTTTTTTTTCTGGGCTGTCCCAGTAGTTTTCTGTAAAGCAGTCCTGGGCTGAACTGGGAGAATCCATCAGAGGTGTGTCATTGAGCCCAGAAGTGTTTGGTCTTCTTAATGTGTAACAGGACTTGTTTTAAATCTCCATGGAAGTGTTCTAGTCTGTTTTGGGATTAAGAAACAGAACATCTCCTCTTTAGATGTACAAAGGCAGCAGCCACATTACTTAGTCCCTAGCATCTGGCCAATCACAACACCATTTTCCTACAACCACCACTGAGAAACTAAACAGGTAAAATCCCTGCCCTCTGGCAGCCTTTGGTAAGTGTATTTCTTACCACTGTAAAGCTTTGCTTAACTTTGGTAGGTTCTGAATAGGCTCCGTAATCTGAGAGCTGCAATTTGCTTCTTTGCATATCCTGTTCTCCACCTGGCACAAAGGAGAAATTCAAATGTCTTATCTTTTTTCTTCTCTCCCCTCTGCTCATTTCAGTGCTTTCCTATTCCCCGTTCCTTATCACAATATGACCAATATAGTTCTTTCCACAGTGTCTACCTTTTGGAGCAGCTTAAACAACTTAGCCTCGTAAGTTTTTCTCCTTTTTACGACTTGGAAATTAAATATAGTTGTCAAAAAGATAAATATTTTATGTTCTGAACTATTTTCCTTATTGCCCATATATGTCAATGCTCTCACTCATGCTTTAAACACTACCTTTACAGCTAGGTTTTTTTGTTTGTTTGGTTTGGTTTTTGTTTGTTTGTTTGTTTCTGCTAAGTGCAATACAGGTTCTGCTTTGCATAGAGTTCTTTCAAGTGATTTAGGAGGAAGTTTGTATTAAAGACAATATGTAAAATAGATTTCTAATATACAGAAAAAATATACTTAGATCTTTTACTAAAAGGAAAAGGTTAAAATAGTGATAAAAAGTACTGAAGATCAGGTTTTGATGGTTCAGTCACATAAATGAGACCTATGCTGAGTCCAGTTTTACTTGATACATTAATAAATAATAATAATAATAATAATAAAAATTACCTGGCTTGAATATGTTTAAAGATAAGCATAAAATTTGGAAAAATTTGAGCAAATGGGAGATCTATTATGAAACCCCTCTAGTTTTCAGGTAGGCAGGTTTTATATTTAGGAAGGCATCATCAGCTGTGCAAGCACATAACATGGAGTAGCTGGCTTTTCTGTAGGAAAAAGATAACAGTATCATGTGGCTGAAAGCACCATATAAAGAGAAGGCAAACAGCATTATAACTGCAAGATGCATGGAGTGATCATTTTACTTCTTTGGGAAATGGCAAGGTCTTTAGCCTTGTGATCACCTTTGGATGCTGCACTGAAAAAAAATGAAGGTCAATTACAGTAAGTAGAAAGGACAGAGAAAAGAGTGATGAGGTGGGAAAACAAGCTGAAAAGGGAAGACTGAAGCAATTAGTGTTACTTAAGCTAAAGGAGAGAAGATGGGAGAAATGTAACAATGTGAGATATGTTAAAGGATTCTGTAAAGAGAAAAGGACAAATTGCTGTCCAGGTGCATGGGGTAGAAGAAAATGGTTTTACACTACAGTAAGAATGCTCAAGAAACATCATCCCTGTTTTCCAGCGTGACAGTAAGAAAGAGTTGGAAATGATCCAGTGGAGGTTATGGTCTCTACATAGACTCATATAAAAGCTGGATCTTGAGGGGCCTTTCTATGCTGGAGTCTGCACTGAGACAATCAGTCCTATCAATGTGGTTGCCACATTTACTTGTCTAGCCTGTTCTGGAGATCTCCCTATATCCTCAGGCTGTCTATTCTAGGTCTTCATTAGACTTCCCTTTAGGTTCCATTCTTAATATCTTGTCTTTATCAGTGATGAAAAAAACTTTATGGATTATACAAAACATTATGTATTATGTCCTTTTACCTTACATGGGGTTTCCTTAAAAACAAGTGAAATAGCTGCAGTAGATACTACCATGGACAGGGAGTTGACCTGCAGGTCAAAAGCTTAAGGTTCTTCCAACCTATTTGTTTATATTTTCTGGATTTGCCATACACCTGCATGATGGAAGAAGAATGTAAACTGCCCTTGTACTAAAGATAGAATTGCACAAAAATCCCAAAGTGGATTTGAAGTTCAGATAACTGAAGCTAAACTACTTTAGCATTTCCTATATATTTCACCTAGCAAGTGTTTATGCATAATCCTGGGTGGGCTTGGGCAGTCTGTGCTGAAATCCAAGATGTTTTGAGAAACATGTTCCTGCTTTTTTCCAGTCTATCTCTACACAAGCTGCAAGTGTACCAAAGAACCAAGAACATACTCCAAAGAACCATCAGGGTAATTTTCTGTGTGAGAACTGTAATCCATGTGAATTTTTTGTGTATTTAATGTGAAATGTAGTTCTTCTGAGTAATGAAAAAACTTAAAAAATATGTTAAATTTACCTGTCCTTAACTTCTTTGTGAGTGTCCTGTGAGTCTCACAGCCATGGTTTTTAGAGGAATTACATTATTTGAAATGAACTGTCAGTATGCTTATTGAACCATGTGAGTGAATCTGCAATAGTTGCATGTCCTGAGGGCCTGATGAGGTTGACTGGTACTCTTCTAGTCAGGGACAATCTCATATCCTGGTGAGCAGATATATTTGTATCAAGTTTTATCTTCCAATCAATATTTGGAGTATATGAAGTGTGCATTCGTGCGTTTAGTATGGACCCTTATGACTACATGAGACCATGTCCTAAAAGACCTTGTGAAATGTGAAAGGAAAACAAGTCATGTACCTCTGTCAATCCTTCCAAACCTGTAATTTGAGATTGCTGTGGTGGAGGCTTTTTTCTGGTTAAGCTCCAGTTTTTGCAGGGTGTTGTTTATGCAATATGTATAGTATATGGATATATTTCAGCATTAAGACTAGAACAGTTTATGCCCATGTATAACTTTCCTCATTTTGTGCATAGAAATCTTTGATGACTGCTCAAGTGGATAAACTAAAGGATGTGCCCAAGTGCTTGAGGTTTCAGAGCCTCAGTTATTATCATTCTTTGCAAAATGAAACAAGGCCACAATGAGGTCTTGTAAAAATTAAAAATGAAGCAAAATGAAAAAGTAAATAAGCCAGGAAAAACAATTAGCTCATGTATGTTAATTTTTTTAAAAAATACTTGTTTGTGGAACAAAGTATAATTAAGCCCTTAGTGAACATATGGCATGCAAATATGAATGCAGTTTATTAGTTTGTATTCAGCAGAATAGTTGGGGAGATCATTCATATATACATATATAAGCAATGTGAAAACTAGAATGTGAGAATGAGAGCAGTATGGGAATGATGAATGTTCACTCCACTGATATTTTTGGTTTTGAAGGAATCCAGCAAAATAAAAAAAATCCACCTCTGTAAGGAACACAAACCAATTTGATTTTTAATGAGGGTGCAGGTCTAAGATGAGGGGAGGGCGAAACTAGCTGTGTTAAGCTAATTAAAGCAATTTTCTTTTTATGTAATTTTCTAACACCAGGTGCTGAATTAGCTGTAACCATTTGTTACAATTCTGGCTCCAGTTTTCAGTACTGTGTACATCCAGTCATGCTGGAACTATTCCTCCCTCTCTACTTCTGCCTTTCAAGAGTCAGTCCTTTTGAAAGTTTTGTTACAAGACCTGACTTAATGCTTTCAGAGAGAGATTTTGAAGGACTCTAAAATCTGCATGCACAATTTATTTAACGTTGCGGTCAAATTAGTATTAATTAAAGCAAGAGAAGTTAAAAATCAGTAGTAACTCATAAAGCTAATGTAATCGTAACATATTTTTTCAACACTGGGAAAGAATATGGACAAGAAGCTGGTCAGTCATGGCATTATCTGATCAAGACTTCCCAACACGAGTTTCTTGTGGTAGTTTTTATTGTGCAGAACCAGTGAGGAGTGAAGGGGAGAATATGGAGCAGCAAAAATGAACTTGGATTTCTGCAGTGCAGTGGTACTTGAAAGAGAAGGAGCAGTGCATCTGACTTCATGACAACCTACATTCCTTACATCTGTGCTGTCTCTGGGGCCACTCCAAGAGCATAAATGTAACCACATAACACATCTGTGCGAGATCTTGGTCTCAGGTCACAGACAGGGGATCAATTCCACTGCTGGTTATTTTTCAGCATAAAGTACAACAAAGCACCGAATCTAATGAGGTCATAGGAGTCTACTGAGGCATTTAGTAATAACAAATCTTATAACTAACAGGTTATATAGATCTATACAAAGAAGAACATCCACTGCATCTATACTATTTTAAAAGGAAGTCCATTTGATGGCTCAGTTGTGGTAAATGCATTTCGCTTGACAATAATACAACTAACTTTAGTAACACATACTAACTGAAAACTTAGCATGATGTGTTAGTGTATGAAATAGATAAGTTGTTCTTGCATTTATGAGATACTCTTGGAACACTACAGTAATGTATTGACTGCTAGTCTGTATGTTAATTATTTTGTTATTGTACATTTACATTTTGTGTTTCTTCCATAACTTTCACTATGGAATATATTGAATGAATGGATTTCACCTACTTTTAAAACTGAATTCATAGGACATCCCATCCTGAAGGTGGCAGTAGTGTGTGAAGGGAGGCTGTAGAACAAAGATTAAAGCATCAGAACAACTGCTTAATATTGTTACAATGTGGTTTCAAATAGTGGGAGAGTGAAGAATGGTTTCTCCATAGTTTTAAGTAGTAAAATATTTCCATACACCAGTGAATAAAAAAATTATTTGCTTTATTGCTGCAATTCTAGCGCTTACACAGCTGACAAAGGTTCATCACAGAGCATTAGTGAAACTCCAGCAAAATGGAAATGTAGTTTAAGACAGGAAAGAAAATCATACCTTGCTTTCACCTCAGCTGATGCAAAATTCACTGACGGTGATTACTTTTCTGATTCTGCTGCTACAAACTACATTTGAGCTAATGAATTACTCTCCACTTACCGGTAGGATAGTATCTTTTACCCTTTCAGACATAAAAAGTGCATCTGAGAAGTTCTAGATATTGTGCACCTTCAGGTATAAAAAAGCCCCCATTTTCCTGATGTAAAATTCCAGAGCACTGAAATTCATAATTTACAGGTGAGAAGACAATACATTTATGTCAGTGCATGAAGATATGCTTTGTTGTTTGAAAGGAACAGCTAAGAACTCAAGACTCTTACTTTTGACTGTGGTGTGTTCCCAACGCACAATTTTTACCTTTGCAGTTGCCTTTCTAGTTTTTCACTCTGACTCTGTGCACAGTTTCTTGAGCAAGTTAAAGTTGTCTGGCCCACTACCTTTTATTGGGTAAAGTGTAGTCCATATTTCTATGTGAAAAAAAATCAATATTTTGCTATAAATGAAAGATTGATTTTAAAAAGTACAGTGGAGTTTGGGTGGCATTTAGTTCTAAGGAAAAAAACCCAACAATTTACTACTGCTATAACATTTCATAGAAAATGATTTTTTTGTGTGGTTTCTTTTTTTTTTTTATGATCCTGTCCTTATTACAACTGAGGTAATTCTGCAAACTATGATTTCTATTAACTTTTTATATGCTTTATATCCTCTCAGCTGAGATTTTTATTAGTTGCTAACATATACAAACAAAAAATTGGTTTAATTGAACATTCTTTGTAGATCATTAATTTTTAGGATGAGCCCTGAGTACATCACAAAATATAGTTGTGTTATGACAAAATAATATGATCTTTATCTTTTCTTCACTGAAGCCCTCCATAGACTCAGAAGTTCATAATCAAGATTTAAATTAGATTATTATATTCTATAGGAACTCAATGAAATATACATATTCTTTCAGCAAAACAAATATTTCTTAGATATCACACCATCCAGGATTTGAATGGTGTCTGATACATTTAAGGATTAATCAGTGGAGACTGCATATATATCACACATGTTTAGAAAAAGTTCAAATCCATTAATGTTTGTATTGACACTTCAGGAAACAACACATACGGGCACTCAAAGTGTTGCTGCCACAAATTTCCCTTTTAATTGTGTCATTTTAGGTCCTGATGTAAGTTTTTGTGTTTATTTCAAATGTGAACATACAGCTTTTTTTTTTGGACTCATTAGAAGTCAAATTTCTTTTATTTTAAAGCAAAGATTTTCCTGTTTGAAAAGAATGGCAAAATAAAAGATTCAAGATGCTGCTATTCAACAACACTAGCTGTCACTTAAAAAAAAAACCCAAACCACAAAATGCCACACTGGAATTCTAAGCTATTATTTCATTGCAGTGTTTTGCAACACTTTCCTTACTTTATAAATGTCATTGTAAGCCCCAGTATTTTTACTGTAGCTGTAAAGGTTTAAGGACACAGGCAGAATAGTTTGTTAATAGAAGCAATATATTTTAAAACTAGTCAGTACGATCAGGAAAAGTTAGTCAAACTGTCAAGTGTACAAGACCTTCAGATCTGTGTTCAACAAAAGAAGAAGAAATGAGCTTGAAAACTTGTCTAATTTTTCCAGCTAATCAATTAGTCAAAGAAAAGATATTACATGTCCCTATAAACCTGTTCCTGTCTACTGTGAATAGTGAGGTTTTTTTTATTTTGCTTTTGTTACTTGTTATTTATAATGATATTTTTCTAAGGAAAAGCAAAAAGGAACAGGGAGAGGCAATATCTTATTAAAACAGTTGATATAACTCTGTAAAACCCAAAATGACCGTATTTCACACACACTGCTACTTCTGCAGGAGGAGACACCCTTGTGTCTTACCCTTGACTAGCTTGCAGTTGCATGTAAACCAGAGGTTCACAAATCCACCGTTACAGTCATGTTTTCTTGGGGATAACACAAGCACTGGAAAGGGTAATTCCCCTATAGTGCTGCAATGCACTGGTTAACCTGAACCAAGGTTTGTGATATATGCAAGTGTGGAGATAATTTCTGACTATCATACATGACTAGAACCAGGTGAGATTCAACTAGCACTTGCTAATTTTGCTGAGTTAATTTCTGACCAGTAATACTAAAAGCACATAAAGAGAAAACAAGGGGTACAAGTCACCATCTTTGGTGGTGGAATTGAAAGAGATGTTGTTACAAAGCAAACTTTTCTTGCTACTTTTTTTTCTCTACATACTTCTGATATCAGTGGTTTGGCAGATCTAGATGGTCAAGAGGTATCCTCTGCCCTCAGAAATGATCCAAAGAACCTTGTCTTAGCAGCGCCTTGTTATAACACAAGTTGTCTAATTTTCCTGTCTCATAAATCATCTGGGGTAGCATACCAGTATGTGCACCAATTACAATTACCCACAACCTCAATGTGTTCAACAGTGGTCTGGAGGGACTGCGTCAGAGCTGGATGAGGCACAGGCAATACCAGACCTGAACACAGTAATGGAAGTGATATATATTTCATTCTTCTCAACCAGTGTGCAAACATGTACAAAGTTCAGATGCTACAGGCTGAAAAAGCACTTAAATAGAACACTAACCCAAGAGTTCTGTTCTGTAAGTGCTATGTTTGATTTTAACTAGACATCAAGCCTTAAGGAATGTGATTCCTTAGAGTAAGTTAGATTCATATGTGACCTTTATATAGTATCCTTATAGCTTTATGGGAAGATTAAACACAGTAGATTAAAGCAAAAGACTAAAGGGACAGTATTAAAAATCTATGGGAATGTTTTCATGATGAGATTTGCCTCTCTTGGATGTTTTGCCACACTTTTTCAAAATTTTGTCCACAGTCAAAATGGAAATGTTTCCTGGAGAAGACTGAAGAAAAATCAGGGTAGACATGGGAGGGATGGTGTTGCACAGACTTGAAGCTCTTCTGCCAATGTTTTTCAGTGCAGAGCACAGAGATTGGCAGCTGCAGTAGAAGCTGGTATGTAAAATGAAGACAGTATAAAGTTGATCCACTTCATGGTAAAGTAATTAAGCCCTGCTCTTAGAGGTATCTCTATAGATGCCTCTGAGAACCAAACCTGTTAATTATGTACTCTTTGTAAAGGGGAAGGGAGGCAGGGGTCATCTCTAAGGCTCAGTGAGATCTTGAAACATGAGTTGTTACTCAGAGTGCTTCTCAAGGTTCAAAGAAAGCTACTTTTTCAGGCTTTGTGACTATTTTATATCAGTTAAAAAATAACTTGAACGCAAGAAATGTGAACCTAGCAATCTGGAAAGGGTTTTTTTTTAATGAATATCATTATATTGTCAAAATGATATTGTCAAAAAGTAATAATTTCACCATGCTTGCTGTGTTTCTTGGTTTATCTGGCCAAAAGAAGGGTAGAATTATGTGGCAATTCTGAGGCGTTAGGTGGCAATTTATCCCTTGGAAACTGAACTGACACCAATAGACTCATGTGAAATGGACAAACAACAGGTAATACTTGTCATTTGTTGACTTCATGGGTTAGATTTTAATTATAAAGGGGTTTTACCCCATTATTAATTTTCTAAGAAATTGAATAATCCACAAACTTCTCTTTGTAGAAGACTACAGAAAACGTCTGCGGTTTTATTTGACTGTTTAAAGAGAGAAAAGTGTGGTGCTGGTTTTTTATTTTGCTTCTTTGTTGTTTATTTATTTATTTATTTATTTTTCTGCAACACTCCTCTATATTATTTACCTGATTCCAGGGAATTCCAAGGTCAGAACACATCCTTTAATAAGGCCGTGATCTGTATATCACAGCTAAGACTAGTAATAAACTCCTATACCTTTATAAAAGCTTTCTTAAAAGCAAGGTTAATAACATGACAATAGTAAACACCCAAGTCAGCATAAAATGAAATGAAGTCTACAGTATTTTAAATGCATGGGTCCTGTGAAAAAGGATACAATGGAAAGACCTTTTGTTCATGAGCTTCTGTATATAAAAAATTCAGTTTTCTGCTTATGTCTCAGTTGAAGGTCATCTGTACATGAGCAAGGGAAAAATAACTACTATATCTGGCTGCAAAATTCTAGGATTATATAGAAACATTTACAATATTGTAAATACAATGCTTTAATCAAAGATTAATGTTATTTATTAAATTAGAGGAGTTCCATTAATGGACAGACATGTATTGTATTCATTTGTATTTATTGCTTTTTCTTTCCCTTTTTACTCCTGAAAATAATTTGTATAGTGTAGAAAGTGACAGAAATACTATTCCTCTACTTCAGCCTTGTGACAGAACTAAAATAATCTTGTAAAAATGTCAGCATAGTTAGCTGGCCAGTTTCTGAAGAACAATTTCTGTAGATCACCACTGTGTCTCTCATACAAAAGGAAGAAGCAGAAGGATATCCAAGTTCAGGACCAAATTTACATTTTGATGGGGTCTTGCACTGCTTTCTGAAATTGGTGCCTCAGTCTCCAATCAGTTTCTTCTATCAGAAGGCATTTCCAGAGGGAGTGCATGCAGAACATTTGAACTAACAAAGCAAAACAAAGCAAATATACCAATTTGCAGACAAATAATCATTTCAGGTTTTTTCAGCAAAGAACAACATTTTTTTCCATTCATGAAAATTATAAGGAATGCTTGGAAGTTTTTAACACCACTTGTTTTCCCTGAGAAAGCTGAAAATAAGTATTATAATGGCATTCATCAAGTAGTAGGCCATCATTTGCCTGTCATTTCTAAAAGGGGCTAGATCTAGGCTGATTCCAGTGAAAATACAGAAAATCTAATAAAAGTTTATAAAGGAATAGACTATTTTCTTAACCTTCTAGAATGTGTTTTATCTACCTCTTTGTTTAACAGTTTTTTCCACTTACTTGCTTTTGAAAACTGCTGATCACTAATATCTCCCCCCAAAAAGAGACCTTTACAAATTTCATGATATCGTAAGACCAACATGTAAAACCTGATTGATGAGAAGAATTTTCATTTAGAGTAGTTTAAACCTGCATACTGCAAATGTTTTCAACACTGTCAGAAGAGAACAAGTTATATTAAATTCACAGGTTAAATATTTCCTCTAAAATTTAGGAAAGTTTTCCAGCTGGTTCTTTGGGTTTGTCAAGAAACTTTCCCTTTTGACTTCAAATCCTTTT
>JAAGNO010005114.1:0-14404 GCA_033439905.1 Ceryle rudis
CAGCCCCTCCCCGCCCTCCCGGGGGGCCGCGGCCTCTTCCCCCCCCTTCGCGCCTCCGGCCAGACCAGGCTCGGTCCGGGGGAGGCCCTTCCAGCGGGGCTTCTTCTGCTTCTTTGGCCTAAGGCCTCCGTCGCTTGGCCGCGGAAGCCGGGACACCTCGGGCTGCTGTTTGTTTCTGGAAGTGACAGCGGAAGCAGCTGTCGGTGTCCAGTTTTAGGACGTGAAACTCTCCGTTCGGGTTCTGATTACTTAGAAGGAAATTACCCTGTGTGAGGCTTCAGTCTCGCTGCCCCGGAATGCCCGTGCTGTTGCTATTATGATTTGGCGACGCATTTTTCTGCAGTGGTAGGCTTCTGATGCGCTCATGCATTTTTATTTCAGAACAGCAGGCCGGTTTGCTGAACTCTCGGAGGGTGTGCCTGATAAGGAAAACAGCACTTAGCTGTGTTGTGCAACTAAAACACAGATTTAGCCTGGTAGATGAACTTGGTCATTCTTTTAAACGAACGCTGGGATTATTTTTACCACTTGATTTGGACTATAAGTATTCTAAGAATCTTAAATTTCCGGTAACTGACTATTCACTCTGTGTTTCAGCTGTATTAGTGTAATTTGTGGTATTTAAACTCTCGGATTTTTGGTCTTAGGCATCATATGGAGACTAATATTTTTAACCAGTGGTTTTTGTTCATGTTTTCTTGTTGTTGCTTTAAATAAAACCATCAGTTGCTAAATACATCCAAAGTCAGTGCGGTTGGCAGGTGCAGTATAGATCGTAAACTCTTGTCGAGGGACTAAAACACACGGTAATATGCAGATATGAAAATAATTCTTTTTTATTACATCTGCATATTTTCTATAAGGAGCCCCCTGACTTCTGGAGGATTAATGTAATGCTAGTAAAATAAAACGTCCACTTACTGCTTGTGTATGCAACATTATTGTCAATATTTCTTCTTTTTTTTGTTTTCTTTTGGATGGAAATTCAGTGTTCTCATTGAGCCATGCTGTATGTAACTGTGAGGCCCTGTCTGGGGTGATTTCAGAGTAACTGTAGCATACAGTGAACCATACACTGGTATTTTTTTTGTCTTAGTAATATTGAATGCTGTATTTTATGGAAACTGTTGAATGCCACATGTATTTTTGCGTGCCTTTTAGTAGAATTTGTATTTTCTTGTGTTCAGCCATATGGACTTCTAAGGTCTTTAGAATTTCTTTAGAGAAACTGCTGGGGGAGGAAGGGGGAGCACTGAAGAGGTAGCGTAATACTTATGCAAAGGGTTACGTGGTGGTGTATGTACCAAGAAAGAACTGGACTGTGGCCTGCGAGGTTCCTCTCAATATGCAAGAGCTGTTCTGTGTCTCAGGACCCTCTTTTTTTTGCTCACCATTAAGCACCGTGATGCTACATGTGCTGAAATTCTTGCAATACTAGGGAATTTCCAGATGTTGGTGGTGTTTCTTAGAAATGTTTCATAATGGTTTTAATTGCTTTTTACGCACGTTTACTGAAGGTCAGTCTTTGTTTGGATAGGCCTTTCTCTCCATTGCAGTGGAGGCCGTCTGTCCTTGTGGGGAGGACTGCATGACAGACCTCTTGTAGCCGTGCAGTGTGTCCCATGAGTACCAAACTCACTGCAGATGCCCTGGTTGCGTAGAAGGGCGGTGACCAGCCAGCCAACCTCCTGCGAACGTTAGACTTCACTGGCTGTCCTGTGCTTGTACAGTGAGTCGTTGCCTCTCTGAGAGCTGAGCAACTGGATCATGCGTGGGCCGTGAGGGACTGTGAGAAAGATAATAGCGGAAAGTGGGCTGCCGGGTTATATAACCATGCTCTGAAGCCTGCTCTGTTGGTGCGCCCAGATCCTGCCTGGCGTCCGCTCCCGGGGGTGGAGTGCGAGCTGAATCAGGTGTCCTAGTAGGCTGCGTGCAGGTGGAGCATTGCCGTTGTAAAATACGCTGTTTTCTGTTCCCTGGAATGGGAATTTTGTATCCCGTTTCTTCTCAAGGTGGACCTTCTAATGGCATGTGGCAATAGTGTTTGCTTTTTATGCTCCTGTGTTCTATAAATGGTTCTGATGGGGGCAGTTTTCCTTCTGTTGAAGAAGTCTGCATGCGTGTAAAGTCAGCTGAAAATCAAAAAACAATGGCCACCTGTAAAAATACCTTTGAATGAAGAGGAATGGCCTATTATTCTTAGCATTCCAAACTCCTAAACAGCTCACAAGCACATAAACCAGAAGACAGTAATACAGCTTGGGTAATACTTTGATTTGCCTTTCTTGGAACCTGTTTCAAGTTCCAAAAATAAAGGTTGAGTCCTAAGCTTAAATAAAACACCACAAACCCCCTAAATTTAATGGCGACTATGCTTCCATGAACTGTAAAGGAAACACTAACTATTCTGAGTATTGAAAATGCTTTTCAGGAGTAAATCTTGAAGCTTTGTAGAGAAAGAGAAACCTTGGAATGACCTGATAATTCCGGCGCATATTTTAAGAAGGATACTAAACCCAGAGAATCTTTACATGGTAAAGGGCTTGAACAGATGTCTGTTGTCTATGAGTTATGGTAGTTGTAGGCCTTATGGACAGAGTGCATGCCTGTATTCTGCTCATGGTTACAGCTTCTGACTCAGCTAGCAGCGGTAGTTTCTCGCTTTTGTAGACTAAATGTTTTCTTTTTGTTTGTAGATATGGCTCGTGGACAGCAGAAGATTCAGTCGCAGCAGAAAAATGCCAAAAAGCAAGCTGAGCAAAAAAAGAAACAAGGACATGATCAGAAGGCTGCAGCCAAAGCTGCCTTGATATATACCTGCACTGTTTGTAGGGTAAGAGGAACTGAAGACAAAACATGACTGTAGGCAGGTCTCTCTTCCAGCCTACAGCAGAATTTTTAGAAGATTATATAGTAGGAATTAAAATACTTCTTAAGTATCTATCTAGCTGATTGCTGTAAGCATCTGCATCCGTTACGTGATTTGCTTACAGATTACTCAGCTGTGCTGTTAATTATGATATCAGAAGATCTGAGAGGTCACGTACAGGTCTCTTTCGGGTAGTTATCTCGCCCTTTGATTTGCAGAGGTCTGCGTGTGCTGTTAGTATGATGCATAAAATGCAACGACAGTGTAACATCCCTTCCTGTTTAATAGCAAAATGGAAACCTCTTCTCTTTGTGATGGAATTGGCCCATCTTAGAAATACTGGTTATCAGTGTTAGTGTAGAGAGGAAGAGTGGTGATGCCAAAAGCTTTAGTGTACGTTCGATACACAGTAACTTCCGCTAGATTACTCCAGGAGAGAACAGAAATGTGAACGCTAATCAGATTATACTTTCCTTCTGGCTGGTTTTCCTGAATGCGCTCATTTTGGAACGAAAGGATAAATTTGCCATTTTCACTTAAACCATCAGTCCCAGAATACATTTGTCACTTTGAATGTCATAAATAAGATTCCAAATTAAGGGCTGCTCATTTAACTACTTGTAACCAGCACCCCTTCTTGTGAAATTAGGCTTTGGCAGCAATTGCTTTGGGCTGTTGATGCCTCCAGCTGTGTAGTAGGATGGTCTGAGATAGCTTGGGCCAAGTAGAGGATCAGTCTATGCCATGTAACTTTTTGGCCTACTGATAAACAGAAGAAATGGTTTTGACGAAGATTTGATTCTGAAAAGTATAAACATTTATCTTTAAGTGTTGAAAAAAGAGAACGGTAAGGAGGTAGGTTTTCCACCAAACCAGCATGTGAAGTGTTAGATCTGCATGGTGTTTTCTAGCAAGAATAATACCGTTGATGAACAGGCCAAAACAGTGTGATCCCAGTGCTGAAAAGCAACTCCCTGAAAATCTGACATTAAAAACTCTCTTTTAGTCTGCAGCTAAATCAATGGTGCTTCTGTCACTGGAGCAGTGTCACTGAGGAGACAGTTGCCTTCAGGAAAAAGAAAATAGATCACAGTGTGGGGAACAGACTTTGTAGTATTATTTAACTCTTGTACTGTGCATAAAGTTAAATGTCTCTCTTTAATCAGACACAAATGCCGGATCCCAAGACCTTCAAACAGCACTTTGAAAGCAAGCATCCTAAGACTCCACTTCCTCCAGAATTGGCTGATGTTCAGGCGTAAAGTTGTCTACAGGTCATTATCTTATTTTTTTTAAGTGATTGTCTGAGAAAGGTGTATTATGTTTTGGGTTTTTTTTTTTACCACCCATAACTGAGACTTAAAGCTTGCTTCCTTTCATATGAAAACCAACTGTAGGTTAAAGTTATACCCCTGAACTGTTGGAGAAGCAAGCTAATACTTATTAGGTGAAATGGCTGTGGCATTTCAATGTGTGTGAAGGGGATTTTAACGTTTGTTTTAAGAGGGATTAATATTATTTCACATGGGCATCCTTAGAGTTGTAGAAATACTTTATTATTTAGTTCTTGCTTCGAAATGTTAGTTTTGCTTTGGACAAAATACATAGAGTAAATACAATCTGCCCGTTGCTACAAAACTTGTAATGGAAATAGTTGTTCAGTGTATTTCTAACAATTGAGCCTTTTTGTTTCTGAAGCTATGCAAGTGAACGCAGATTTTTCTGCATTCAAATATAAAACTTAACCTTTGTGTTAACTAAGAGATTTCCCAATAGACAGTTGTTAGGCTAGAACTGAAAGTGGTTATAATAAAAGGCTGAAACAAGGTAAAAAGCAGTATTATGGTATTTCCTTCACGTGAAGGTAAGCAGCATTGTGTAATGGTTCAGCTTAACTGAGTTATTCTTGTTTTTTATAGGTGAAATCATGGCACCTATTGACTCTTCTACTGTCAGACCTTACATAACAAACCTGCAGCTGCTTTTCTAAAACTGTTGATCAGCAAAAATGAAGGGGCTACAGAAACATTCATATTTTTATGCTGTTCCCACTTGGGCTTCATGCAAAGACAATTCTGTGTAAATGTACAGTTGTGCCCTATTTGGAAATCCTAAAAAATCAGTCCATACTTGTTATAAAAAATTTTTTACAATTGTAATTATATTGATGTTCATATTGTGTAAAATAACTCATTTAATAAAGTAGTACTTTGATTTTACAATATCACAGATTAAATCCTTGTAGAAGTTCTGTTTCAACTTTCTGCATTATCTGCCTTATAAAATAATAGAAAAAAGACGAAGTGGAATTTTCCCCATCCTGCCAAAACATGAGCAGTATCATTCCACTGAAAGTAATGTACATTACAGAAAATGAATCTCAAGCAAAAAGGGAAGCTGCTCAGATTTACTGTTCAGTGTGCTGCCTGCTTGAGCCAGTCTCTAGTGGTCAGGCTGTTGGCTGAAGGTGCAGCAGACTCCCTAGAAGCTGCATGAGGCTTCCTTCTACATTTTTGTCCCGTGTATTGGAGTCTTGATACTGTAAAGCCATTTTGAATGGGATTCCTTTACCGCGAGGCACCGTGTTCCTTGAAGTCACGCACTGGAGAGACTCTGGTTGTGCTTGTTACCCTTCGTATTTGGTAGTTGGATGAGGAAGCTGATAAGTGGCAGGATTGAATGCTTCTGGGTACGCTGGCTTCAAGTGCTAACAAATAGTGAACAAATGATTTCAAAAGATTTTTTAATGGTATTTTGAGCAGTTAACCGCACATGTTCCCTCTCGAATGCGTCCGGTTATTTCCGTAGCAAATCTTCCATAAGTATGCAAAATAGCCAGCCATTAATAACCTTTCTTCACAACCAGTTTAAAATAAGCCTGTTGGGGAAGAGCCAAAGTAACTAAAATAATATGGCTGCTTTAATAAATCGGATGTAATTAAAGTTACATTGACAGGAAAAGTTGGCTAATAACTCTCTGGCCAGGAACATTTGAGCAGCTAAGCATAATTACCCTTAAAGTGTTTTGCGTGCTGTTCTAATCCCAGATGTACAGCACGGAAGTAGTGACACAACATCTGAGTTGTGCTAGAAGTCGGCTATACAAAATCCCATCTTTGGCCTCGGGAGGAGGTTTATTTAAAAGCTTTAGTTTTGTCCTTGCAGTAAGAAGCAATACTAGAATTGCTGTGATTTACTGAGGTTACAATGGATGTGAAAATTCTGTCGGTCCAAGTAACCCTCGCTATGCAGCAGGACTGTACATCTGACCTTCAAATGGCTTCCTAAAATCTAGGACCATAGTCTCAAAGACTCATTCACTTAAAAGAATGCACTTGGTATTTTATTATATAAAGTCAAAGCCTTTGTCTTCATCCACTCATTTGCTCTTTATTGAACTACTTCTGTGAGACTAGCTTCCTGTCCTCTTTGCTGTGACAGTATCTCTGTAAATACTTCCTTTGGCATAAAGTTTCTCTGTATTATAGTCACTCCAGGATAACCTGTTAAACCACTTTTATAGATAATGTTGTTCTCCTCTGAGAGTAACCCACTACTGCACTTGTACACCTGACATCAGAATGTAACGCTTCATTTATTTTTCTTTAATGTTGTCAATACGTATATCCTGACAAACTGGCTCCCACAAGGCAAGAAATCTGCTCTCAACCTTTGTGCTGTATGGGGGAGAGGTACTTAAATGTTCTAATGTTATAGTTTGTCTAACAATACGCCGAGTGCAAATGGATAAAGATGTTTCTTGCACCGATTGGTATTTGCTAATCTGGTTTTACTTTGGCAAATGTTCTGGGATGTACCCTATAGCTTGGCCCTGAGGTGAAGTATATGTTCAATTCCTTCAATTCAAATTGTGTAGCATTAAATAAAAAGATTTTGTTTCATAAACAATCTCTTTTAATGAGCACTCAAGAACGGGAAAGCTGCATCACTAGTGGGATGGTTAACTTCAGTTAGAATTGTGTTTTCAAAGCTTCATGATGCACAAGTTGAAAATACTCTGTGAAACGATGGGTGTTCTATGTATTAGAAGGCAAGGGTGACCCTCCGTTCACCAAGTAGCTGCAAGCTCCATTGCAGAAATAAGTGCAAGCTGTGACTGAATTGTTATAAAAGCTTTGTAAGTATAGGCAGAATGCCATTCTAAACGCAGAAATCGGCCTCCTTTAGAGTATCTGCACCGCTCCCTGTACCTAAAAGGTCAGAGGCAGGACTAGGAGTTCTGCATCACCTCTTCCTGGTCTGAAGGATGGCACCTGGTTAACCTGGCTAAAGACACAGTTGTCCATTGTAATGTGTCTGATTAAAGAGAATTAGAAGATGAAAATGTAGAATGGCCTATATCCTGCCTGCTTTTAGAAACAAGTATTACTGCGCTTCAAAATTAATTTCCTGGCTGGGGACAGTCCTGGAACTTGAAGCTAACTTTACAAGAAAGAAAAATAGACATGGAGAATTCCTCACGTTCCCTCGAAACAAGTCATCTTTGTGCAGGCACAGCATTTAGGTGAAGGGTTCTGATGTTGTCAGTAGGGGCGTTACCTGTCATGGGTACTCGTGGAGCAAGTTTAAAAAGTGATTTGGGATTTTCAGAAGCCCACATCACTTCTGGGCATCTCTTTTAAGTGGCATCTGAAATGGCATTTTAAGCAGGGCTTAAAATACTCTGGAAAAAAAAGTCTCATTTTAGATCCCAGAGTAAAAGTTAGCACGTGTGATTGTGATGAGGTCATCTCGGGGACTGCTGTGGAACCAAGAACAGTTTCACAATTCCTGTTACTCAGGCTGATTTCTGAAACTCTGCCTATCTAAGGGTTTTTGGGGATCAAAAATCTGTGTGAAAAATCTGAAATAGAAGTTGAAGAAGGTTCCTCTGTAGCCTTTAGGACATAGTTAGCTTTATGTGGTGCTCTTGAAACAACCCTGGAAAATACTCCGTTTGGTTATTTGTTGTTGAGCTGAAGACACTTCAGCTTAAGTCAGGTTGATGATCGTGGGTCCTTGGCAAACCACAAAGCAGTGAAGGAATTTGTAGCATTTCTGTAAGCTATACTGAACTCTTTTCCCATCGATAAGAAGAGTTATAGAAGGATATTTTTTTTTATCATCAAATACTGATAGGCCTGAGCTCTGTTTTGTTTCCCATTTTCACAGAAACAAGTTGGCAAGTATTTGGCTTTACTAAGAGCCAAAGAGTGGTCTTCCCGAGGTCTGACTGGTAAACTCAGTTAGTCCTACAAAACCCACAAGCAAAGGAGAGGTCAGCTCATGTTTCTGTCTACTCAGCCCTGTTCTGACGGGTGTGATTTGGGGGCCTTTGATTTACCTATTTGGAACCTTCCAGGTTTTACAGTGGACTTTGAATTGAGCCCCAAAACTCATTTTTGGGCCGGTATTCAGCATGTGATTTTCTGTGTTCTGTAGCACCATCAGCAACATTGCTGTAGTGCAGACAGCGAGAGGCTGTCAAGTTCTGTCTGTGAAGTTTTACTGTCTGTTTTGAAAATGATTTGGAATTTTTTTAATGCATCGTCTGTTGCGTTACAGTTTTTATATAGATGGGGTACGGCAGAGACTCACCGAAGGAGCTGTGTTACCTCGGTAGCTTTCAAGAAAAGGTGGGATAATTTGGGTGTGTATTTTGCAATTCTCTTACATGGCTTTTAGCACTGGGGTTTCTGGGAAAGGAGGAGTCTGTAGTTGTCCCAGCACTGTTAGCCAACAGGAAGCTGTTCAAGCAGTGTCAGCTTTTTCAGGAAATACAGCACAGCTTGCCTCTGAAAAATACTGTCCTTTAAATATACCGAGTTAAGGTCCGTACAGCACTTTGATGGCATGACAAACGTAGTTGTGTGTTCCCTGTTTAACTGTCACAAAACTGCAAACAGCGTGCAACGCATTACTAAGTGCAGGGGATCTTTCAGAGGAGCGAAAACTAGGGGCAGAGGTATCTAATGCATCTCCTTGCTCTGACAGGACATCAAATCTACCAAGACACTAACAAGTGTTCCTCTAAGTCTTAACGGAAGGGATCCTGTGAGCTTGTAAGCAGCGTGTACCACTGTTGAACTGTCCAGCTGGAGAGTTACACAGCAAGAGTTTAGCCCTGCAAGTTTAAGTCAATTACTTACTGTTCTTACTGGCAACAGAGACGATGAATAGTACTGTCATTTGAACGTTGCTATCATGTTCTCTCAGTCCTTTAAGTAAACTGAATTACTCTTTCTAGGTCGCATCTTCTAAGTCAAACAGTTGTTGGTTGCCTTCTCTGGATCCTCTCCAGTTTGTGCTTTTAAGTTGTATGGTCCAAAAGGTGACCCACAGACCCACAGAGAAGAGTTGCCGGAACAGTTAAGTCTGGCATTTGTGTACATTAGTATTCTTAACACACACTGGAATTATATTTGCCTTTTTACAACAGCATCACGTTGATTCTCACTCAGTTCCTGGTCTGCAGGCATGCCAGATCCATGTCAGTACCAGTAATCATCTTCATTTTGTGCCTGTGTTTTTAACGTATGCATACCTGTCCCAGACCAAAATTACCAATATATCAGCATTCTAGACCTATCTCTATGCTGTTTACACTTCATCCAAGTATGGTATCATAGGGAAGTCTTGCAGATAACCACTTTACAGTCTGAGTCGTTCATGAAGACGGCGAGTGGAATAGATCCCAGGCAAAGCCTTGCAAGGACCCTGGTTGAGTATCTTGCCAGGTTCCCACTAAGCCTGTGGTAATTGCTTTTTGAGAGCACTGTGTACGGCTGTGATTCTTATGGTCAGTATGGTTTGGAGCCCTGTATTTCACCTGTCAGGACTTCTCAGAATGACAACGTCAAAGGCCTTCACAGCAACAGGGAGATTTGGGATCTTGTGTGCCCGTGGCCACCAGGCCAGTTTTCCCAGCGAAGGAAATGGATGGCAGGGGTGCCTGGCATACTTTACTCCAGGCAAATCCACACTGGCTGGCCATTGCCGAGTTACTTTTCCATATGCATTTACAAATAGGATTTTATAAAAATTATTCTAGCCTTTTTTTCCAAGTTTAGGTTGATTGACAGAGTCCTTTCTTAAGTTTCTTCTGCATTACCCATTGCTCTCTTGGACTCTTTTCTGGACTCTGCAAGTTCTCAAAGAGCAACACTCATGGTCCACAGTGATGTGGCTGATGGCTGGAGCATCCTAGGATGAGAGTCATCAGCCATTGCCAACTTGAATACCATCTGAAGTCCTCTGAATACTTAGTTTACCCTCTCGGCTTCCTAACACGCTTTGTTCAGTTAACTTTTGTCTGAAGTCAAAAGTGCTTTTTATTGCTTACTTGTAAATCTTATCTTACGTTTTCTTTCATTCCTCATCAAGTAATGTACCTATACTTAATCTTTCCATGGGTGTTTATATGCTTTGCATCTGCCTTTTAGAACTTTAGCTGCGTTTTTTGACTATGCCAGTGAAGGTTTTTGCTTTGTTGAATTTTGAGCCATCTAAAACCCTGTCACCTGTCTGCATCAGGAGCTGCACTAACAGAGTTACAACACACTGCACAACCACCGAGGCCAGCTCTTCGAAAATCTTTTTTTTTTTTTAGGCTTTTTGCTGTTTGGGGTGTTTTTTGCACAGTTTGCCCACCATGAAGCTATCAGAAGCTATATATGCTCTATCCGGATCAGTTCATGGGTTCCAAATGTGACAGAGCCACAGACTTTCTCATTCAAGTTTGAGCTTTGTTAAGTATTTACTTACCCACACGTTGGCAGTGAGAAAAGCACTACAGACTGGGCTGGCCTGATGAATCTGAATGTGCAATAGCTGTTACGTTATATTTAAAACAATATAGCACGAATTAGAGTGACTTGAGTGACATTTTCCCAGACATCATTCTGACCATTTCTTCCTCTGGTTTTCAAGACTGTCCCTAAGCTTTAATCACTGCTGTCTCTTCTTTTCCATATGGATGCCGATGCCATCCGGCCCCTCACAAGAATATATCGTCTCTATCTTCTTTACCTTCTGCTTGCCAATAACAGGGTAATACCCAGGCCACCTTTGTGTTTTAAACAGTGCTTTGCAAAATGAAAGTATGCCTGGAAAACAAATGCATGTTAATTGCACAGCATACTCTTAGGCCAACAGGATGGGCCCTAATTTTTACCTTCTTACTCCTAATGTGCCTTCGAGTTCCAGTAGCCATGAACTGCTGGTAGGTGTAACTCTTCTGGTATACACGTTTTCTTTAGCTGTAGATGGTCAGTGCATGTTTTACAATAAAATGGTTGCTTTATTTTTAATTATTTGTGGATCTTTTGAAGGGTGAAAGCAGAGTATTTATTTCCAACCAAGAGAATGGAAAAATGATATTTTCTGGGGGGGAAAAAAAAAAAAAAGTCTAAAATGTTTGTATATGTCCTGGTGGCATTCAGAATTATAATTCTGGTGATTACTCATTCGCTGTTACAGTAATGCTTAATGCAATGGCACTTCCTGTGGTTGGAGGAGATACAATTCAGATTTCATAGCACGGCCGGCTGTGTGCAGTACAGGAACAGACCAGAATACTCTCTGTGCACTGGAGCTCCTTCTCTCTGCACAGAAACAGAGGGGAAAATAATTCACATTTGTGGCTAGATTTCATTTGCTGTATTTTGTATTTAGGAAGTAAATTTAGATTGTTTGTGATCTTAGAAAAAATTGTTTAACCCTTAGATAGCGTTTTCTAAAGGGTGTTTCCTACTGGTATTAGCTCTTAGCAGGTCTGTGCTAGAAGAGAATATTTTTCTAAAGTGTCTTAAGAAACACTGCTTATTAAGGACTGTGTTATTAAGAAAGGTTAAGAAATAGCACACAGCTGCTTTTTGTTGCTGCAGTAAATCATTCAAAGAATTTGCTATGATGCATCTGAAAGCTTGAGCTGTTACGCAGCTGAAAGAATGTGACACTGTTTGGATCATAAGTGCCACTGGCAAACGAGCACAACTTTTCAGCTTCTGGACTGCTTTCTAAATGGACAAAGCATGCCTGTATTTTTCTCAAGTAATAATTGAATTCTACATCGCTGAAGTCAGTAGGAGCTTTATTTTGTCATAGGCGAAATATTCACACGCATGTGCGGAAAGCTGCTAGCTTGAAGACCTTTGTGAAGTCTGTAAATCACCTGTGCTACTGAAATCAGTGCAACTGACCTCTGTCAAAGCAGAAAACAATTTCTGCGTGCCTAGGAGATGCAGTAGTCTGTCCTAGAAAACACAGTGCTGTACCAAGACAGACTTCACAAGTCATAAGATGTTTTTGGGCTACAGTCACTGGCAGTCCTCAAAATTTCCCCTGCTATTTTACCCTTTTAATTGAAAACACTGTGTGGGCAATGTGACTCTGGACCTCACAGATACTAGTGCCCTACGGACAGAGATTTGGAAACCACCCTCTTAGACACTTCTGAAATTAATTGTCTCTCTTGCTTGCTCTGTGGCTCCAGGCATTTTCTCAGGACCCAAACATCACTGTGTTTCTCCCCCTTCCCCAGTTGGGATGGGTGAATGAGTAGGAGCACAATCATGTAACAGTAAAATTGTCCAGTGTAAAACTACTAACTGGTAATACTGCCTTGCTTGCACCATCTGTTTTTAGTCAGTGGTGCCTGGACTTCACCTTTCACTCCTATGAAGGGTTAGAAGCAACTTGTCATCTGCAGAGGTGCTTTCTGGGGCTGCTACTCCTGAACACTAACTTGCCTTCCTCTTGAGATGAGGCTTGTGGAGCCACACGAGCAGTGTAACTAGTCATGTCTAGCTGGCCCTGGGCCCAAACTATTAAAACCCTTGGCTGAAGACAGCCAAATTTGCATAAAGGGAGATATCTCAAAGGCAGTCTAGTTACAGGACTAGCAAAATAACATCCCATGATGCTGGACACCAGAGAAACACTTGAGAGATGCCCAAACCACAAGACAAATATCCATAGGTGCTTATGTTTCTTTACTCAGGAAGGAGAATTCATGTTGAAGCAGCTGATACTGAGCTTGCTTGGTGTCAGAGCTTTGGCCGTGGCTCTGTGGGCAGCAAAGCCGTTTTCATCTCTCACTGCCTGGGGTGAGGTGGCTCTTCTGCCTCCCTCTTTGCTCCCTGCTCCCAGCTGTGAGCGCCAGCATCATCCACGTCAGGCATTCATTGGGAACTTCCATGAGCTAAGTCAACCCAGTAGCCTAATAGAAAATGATCCCTTTGAGTTTTTCTGGGCAAGTGAGTAAATTCAGACCCTGGAATAGTCTGACCAACCAAGGAGCCCACGTGGGGAAGCTTGTGGCTGGGAGCAGGGAGGTGGCAGGGAGTCTGTATTCCTGTATGAGGTCAGCAAAGACAGCTTTTCCTTGATAGCTGCCCTGCCTGAGGAAAGGAGGAGAGGGAGAGGTAGGATCCCAATTAGAAGCTACAAGAACAGTTTACTGTGTGTTTGCTTACATGAAATGTTTGCTTTTGAGGCTGGTTCAGAATTGATTGATTGCTAATGTTGGTCAGGGTCCATTTCAAGGCAATAAAATAAACAATGTCTCGAAGAGATTAGAGATTGTGCTTTATATGGCAACTGTGGCAGATATATTGCAAGTACCAACACACACCACGCCCTAGCTAATGTGGTAATGAATGTGCTAAGTGCATGGATCAGGTTTTTTTCCTCTTCATCCCTCCTTGTTGTGGGTATGTCTGTGCCAGACCTCCACATGCTACATTGATCCTTACCCAGATACTCATCTCTTCAAGTACTCTCGAACGGTTTTGTATGTAATTGGTGTCTCAGGAAGGGAAAAAGTGGATGGAAACGTAAAGAAACCTGATGCTGAGACTTCAGTGTCACCAGGGAAGTTTACGAACTGCTTTTGACCAGAATTTGACTCCAGCAGAACACATGCTGTAGAGCTGGCAGGGAGAGAAAGGAAGTCCTTCCATTTCCAGGAGCTCCAGGGGAGGAAGTGATCAGGAAAGCCCCATGAAGCTGTCATCATTCAAGAGGAGAT
The DNA here is from genome assembly GCA_033439905.1 of Ceryle rudis. NCBI lineage: Eukaryota > Metazoa > Chordata > Aves > Coraciiformes > Cerylidae > Ceryle > Ceryle rudis. The sequence goes on from JAAGNO010005114.1 coordinate 13,899, forward strand.
TAGAACAGAGGAACAGGAACATCAAGAAGTGCCATCGAAAAAAAGGTCAGCCATGAATTTGACAGCCAAAAAGGGTGCCAGTTCCTGGAATTCCTTTGCAAATGGCTCTGGCTCTTGAGCAGGTATAAGCTCTACCAAGAGCTCCTTGGCTTAGCTGCTGAAACTGATTACCAGAAAGTATTGAAATGTTTTTCCTTCTGAAGGTTAGTTGTCCAGCTTCTTAAAGCAAGTAAAGATGTTACTGGCCCCTAGAGAGTGAATAGAAGCTGATTATAATGAAACATGGTCAGGAATTTAACTTGAAATCAAGGTTCTTCATTACTGAGACTGGTCTGTCTCAAGCCACGCTGCAGGCAAACTGGCACCTGGAGACATTAATAAGTAATCTCTTGGTTCAGTTTCTCAGTTACCAGATTTCAGAGTGCTAGACACAGCACTTTTGAGATGGGCATCTCTTGGTTTTCCTAAACTGTACTAAACCCCACCTATTTTAAGAGGTGGATCCC
>JAAGNO010005116.1:7998-21568 GCA_033439905.1 Ceryle rudis
TTCACCACCACTCTCTGGGCCCGACCATCCAGCCGGTTTCTAACCCAGCGAAGAGTCCACCTGTCCAAGCCATGAGCCACCAGCTTCTCCAGAAGAATGCTGTGGGGAACGGTGTCAAATGCAATACTGAAGTCCAGGTAGACAACATCCACCGCTCTTTTCTCATTCACTGGGCAGGTCACCTGATCATAAAAGGAGATCAGATTGGTTAAACAGGACTCACCCTTCATCAACCCATATTGGCTGGACCTGATCCCCCTGTTGTTCCGCACTTGCTGCGTGATCACCCCCAAGATGAACTGTTCCATAATCTTCCCTGGAGCCGAGGTCAGGCTGACGGGCCTGTAGTTCCTGGATCCTCCTTCCTGCCCTTCTTGTAGATGAGTGTCACGTTGGCAAGTCTCCAGTCATCTAAGGATATCTCAGTGCCTACTAACTTCTTGTCAGTGTGGAAAAAGTCTTCGTTGGTGCTACAATGTGCTGCTGCTCAGGGTCCACATGGAACTATGAGCAATCTGGGTGAAACCCCTTGGCTGAGGCTTTTCCGTGTGGTGTCTGTCAGTATAATTAGGGTCCTCCAGCTATGGAGGCAAGTGAGCTGGCAGGAGTGATTGAGGGCAAACACTCCCAGGCCATTCTCAACTGCATTTGCACCCCCAAATACGTGTGATGTCAAGGCTGGAACACATAATGAACTGCGATCACTGTAGAGTAGCAATGAACTTGGGAGCATTCCTATCTTGGCTTGCCAGGGTGTACAGAAGATACAGCCTGTACAAGATGGACAAGGCCTTTACCCTTCTGAGGCTTTGGTAAGTGGGCTGCCTCTGTCACAGCACCAGAGTTGTGTCTCAGTGCTCTAATTCAGCAGAGGGACTTAAGCAATGGACAGTCTTTCAACAGCTTTATGATGGATGTGATAGAGGGTTTTGGTTTGTTTTCTTACTGTTAGAAGTGCTGTAGGAAATGATGACACCAGAAGGTGTGAGGAGAAGTGTTTTGTTTCAGTAGGATAAGGTGGTTGTATTTGTCATCATACAACTTCAAGTCTGGATTGCAAAATAGCATCCCTATTCAGATGTGGGACTCTTAATTGGTACAGTATAGCCAAACAGGATTTCTTTTTCCACGAGTGAAGATGCGTGCTTGGGAGAACTGTCAGAAACATACCTTGCAGACAGAAGATGCTTTGCAGCAGTCTGCATACATACTAACTTTTTCATTAAACAGATTGTGTAGATTTAATGATGGGTGTTTCCAGTAGAACTAGGGAGGTATTGCCAAGATGTGTGGAACTGGTATGACTTCATCTGCAGCACTGTAAGTTCTTCTGACAGCTATTTGAGAAACTGGAAAAGTGTTGAAGGAAGGTTATGAGGACACTTGATGAAACGGGAAGTGTTAACGTTGAGGTTCTGCAGACAGTAATGTGGATTGTGGTACTGCTTGGTCACATATCCCTAGAAAACCTCCTGTTTTTCCCAGTCTGCTGCTGGTGAAGGAAAGCTGAAAGCTGAGGAGAAGGGATATGGCTGCAGTCCTATCTTGAGCAGATCCAGCAGGTTGCCAGTGAAAGAGGGGCGAGCTGCTCCCCCTTCCAGCTACTGGCTGCTCGCCTTATGTTAGTTTTAGAGTTTGCTGGACCACTTCTTGAGTTAATTCAACTCCGTAACCCAGTCAAACCTTTCACTGATGTAATGATTTGATTCAGCTTGGGGAGGGGCCCTTAACAGCATTGCTGGGAGTTGGGAATGAGGAAAAAAAATGGTTTGGGGAAAGCAAGGCTACGCTAATTGCTTTAACCAGGCTAGATTACAGGACTGTGAAAGAGAATGAGCATGTTGAAGGGAACACTCACCTCATGGCACCTAGGCATGTCATGGATCACTGAAAGTGGAAAGGGAGGAAGCGGGAACTTGTGCAGAAGGCCTCTGGACTATTTAAAGAAAAGCATGACAACTTCTGACAGCTCAAAGTTGCCACTTAAACACCAAAAAAAAGGGAAACATTTTTAGCTGGTAAAGTGATCTTCTTAAAGTTGGTTCATCATTTTGCATCCGGTGGTCTGCAGCATTTTTAAGCAAGTATCAGACGCTCACAGATCAGATGTACAATGCAAAACTTAAGTAAAGATGTGTTAGGGAAACCAGAATTAAGTATCTTGGGGATTAGCAGCTGTCAGCATGCTAGGGAGAGAGACTAGAGTTGCAGCCAAAAGAAATATTTGGTACAAGAACTGGAGTTTGGTGGTAAGGAGGATGCTGATGTTGAATTCTCTTTGTGGAGGCAGGGCAAAAAAAAAGCAGTGTCTGGATTTTAATACTGAATGTGGTAAATTTAGGGAAGGCGTTACATGAATATTGGAGTTAAGCAGTTAGCCACCTGCTATTGGCTGGAGTTTGTTAATTTACATTATTTTTGTTGTGCTTAAAATGTGTTAAAACTTTAGTTTTTGTAGTTTTTCTGCTCTCTAAGCAACAGTTTGTTCCTGCCAAAAGAAGTTTATTTTATAACAAAGTGTAGCTTTTACTCTGTATTGGATACCTTTCTTTAATTAGATGATTAAACTGCAGGTAGACCTCTTAGGTGATAGAGGAGATGGTAACACTGACTACTGTTTCAGTTGTTTGTTTCCAAGATGGGTGATTTCTGTGCTGTTCTTCAATTTATTATACTTTGTTGCAGCTAAAATATGTATTTTTTTTATGATGTCTATAGAAAGAAAACCAGAAATAGACTTAAAGAGCTCAGCTTCTTTAAAATAATGAGTTGTATCTCTTTGCCCCATTATAACCGTTTGTTACCTAGCTTTGGCAGGAATTTCTCTTGAGCTTCTTCCCTTAGGCTATTGGTATAGTACATAACTGCATTATTCAAGAAAGCCATCTTTTCCACATCCCGCGTTGCTTCTAAAGTGAGTTATGTGGGATAGGTTGGGATCTTCTGCCACAGTTTTCCTTTTGGCATTGCTGTTTGAGTCAAGTTAATGACAAAGATGGCACTAGGTGCTAATGCTGCCGACTTCAGTAACTGGGTTCTACAGGATATTCAAGCTATTGTGTTTTCTGGGAAGGATGGGGGTGGGGGAATAAACCTGGTTTATATTATTTTGGTGATGCACGCTTCATTCCTGAATGTCGCAACAACTTGGAAAGCACCATGTTCTCATCTGCCAGTCCTGCAAAATGTGTTAAAAGTTGTGGCTTTGAATCAATCCGTGTGAAACTACCCATCCGAAGTGGAGCTGTGTTTCTTCTGTGCATTCAATAACTTTTGTATCATTCATGAAAAGGAGTTTGGTTTTTTTCCCTCAGTCCTTCCTCAGCCAGCTCTGAGCTCCAGCAAGGAGTGAGTAACCTGCGCGGTGCGGCTGTGTTAGGCTCAGCAGTGCCTTCAGGGCTCAGTGATTACACTTGACATGCCTGGTGTTCCAATTCAGTGCATGCTGTGTGCATGGGTACTCTTGCTCCGTGTCACACATAATAATGGAGCCTGTGCTCATTTGTGCGTGGATTTACCTTTTTTCCAATGCTGGGCATGCTGTCTTAACAGAGAGAGCTCTGCCAGTTGGCTGCACGCTTTCCTATGGTGTGCTAGATGACACTGAGCTGGCTATTAACTAGATTTTTCAGGTTAAAGTTGTACGCAGGCTTTAAATAGTAGAGGGCTTTATTTCATATCTAGTTTTTACCACTTTGAGTTTATTCAGTACTGAAAAATGCAATCATCGTAAGCAACCCGCACTTCAGGAAACTACTGTAGTAGATTTCCAGTCTTCAGTGGGAGGGAAATCATGTAAGGGAGGGAAGGAGACAGCAAAGTAAGGTAATAAACATACTCAGTGTAAAGACTCTGCTTTCTGATTTAAAGAACTCTACCCATTCTCCATGGAAATATAATTTGTAAACTGAATGTTTTGCTGTATAATAAAAACTCGCTTTCTGGAGGGAGGAATACAAATTTAGCATTATTAAAATCACCAAAGCTTCCCCCCCATCCATTTTGGTAATTCTCTTATCTAAATATTTTCATAAATCAGTTTATATTCAATGTTTCTAAAACTAGGATGTCAGCCTGAACAATGTAATTTTTAAAAAAAACCCACAAAGAATAGAAAACAAAACCCAACCAACCAAAGCAAAACAAAAAAAAAAAGGAAGACAGGAAGAGAAGTTCCCAAACATAAAGCAGAACTTGTGTATTTGGAGGTAGATTAAGGAACTTCTTAGTTCCTTCAACTTCTCCCACTGCACATGTGGCAGAGTCTTCGATAAACAGTTTTATGGTAATGAGGGGAGTAGTCTGATCTTGAAAACTAGCTTTTGAATTTTCTGGTGTCTGTGTTAGTATTTCTAATTTCAGTGTGAGTTTCTCATACAGGGAACTGTATCTTTTCTGGCACTGTAGCCCTTGACATTATTCAACTGTACACATCTTTGTCTCTATAAATATAAACCTTTTGATTAGGACATAGATCATGATAGGAGTTTAAGGTGCCCACACATGCTGATGAATAAATGTGAGATTTTTGTTATATTTATGTGGTGACAGGTAGAGGAGCATTTACTTTGCCAGTCATATTATATATCTAAATGGTGCTGTACAGCACGGTTGCTACGGTGCCTGAGTAAACACAGGTAGAAACGTTTTCTGATAGTGGATTTAAAAGGTTGTGGTTGTCGGCGTCGTACAAAAGTAGTATATTTGTTAACCTTTTGCTGAAGTAGGAATGAGGCTGGAATTTTCATAATGTTATATATTTATATATATATATCTTGTGGTTAAGGACAATTAAACAGGCATCTTACATTTAAGAAGCTGTTTTCATGGTTACTACTTTTCATTAGTCATTTAGGAGGTGTTGTGTATGAAAAATATGCAGAACGTGCAAACTGATGGCGCAAGAAAATAAAGTAGATAAAATGAAGGCTTCTATGTTAGAGAACCAAACAGGAGTGGTAGAGCTGAGCTTGAGAGAACCCAGTGTTGTCCATTCCTACCGCTTTATTATTCTCCTTTCCTCATACCAGCTTTACTCTAAACCAGCCTTTGTCTCATGCTGTGCAGAGAACTTTGTATTTGCACCTATTGTAAAATGTCCGAGATAGATAATTTCAGAGAGTATCAACATACAGATGCTTTGATAACATGACATGAATCGTGCTTTTATAGAAGAGGAGTGTATATTACTAAACTCTAACCAAAAAAAAAAATCTTTCCTCAGGTGGACCAGCACCAAGCACTTAAAAAACTGCTTTACCCTCATCTTTTAGATTCTTATTTCGGTATCCTTCTGAACAGTGTCATTTGGGCACTTCAAACCTCTGTTTTCTTTGTTCTCTCCCTTCTTCTTTAATCTTATTTTAATAATGCACAGCCCGGAATGATGAGCTGCCCATTACAAAGCTAACATCTTGAGTTGTAGCGCTGTTGAAAGGCTTTGAGTTGGTGCTTTTTAGTCAAACTTCAAAATGTCCCCCAACCTTTTTTTTTTTTTTTTTTTAAATTTCTAAAATTAGTAGTTATAGCCTGATGTACCTGCATAGTGCAGGTTATTCTTAATATGAGTGGTGTTAATGCATCTGTCTGTCCCCCTACCCCTTATTTCTCCCATTTAAAGCTGCACCCCTGTTGCTGTACGCGAACCGACGTGACCTGCGACTGGTGGACGCTGCAAACGGGAAGGAGAATGCCACAGTGATTGTGAGTGGCCTGGAGGACGCAGCGGCAGTGGACTTCGTGTTTGTAAAGGGGTTGATATACTGGAGTGATGTCAGTGAAGAAGCCATTAAACGAACAGAATTCAATAAATCTGGGAGTGTACAAAATGTGGTCATTTCTGGACTTCTGTCACCTGATGGGCTGGCATGTGACTGGCTTGGAGAGAAATTATACTGGACAGATTCTGAAACAAATCGGATTGAAGTATCTAATTTAGATGGATCACTGAGGAAAGTTTTGTTTTGGCAAGAATTGGATCAACCCAGAGCAATTGCCTTGGATCCTGCAAGAGGGTAAGTCTTTGGTAAAACAAATTAATTACAGATACTAAAATTTCTGCTACTTCTTGTTTGTTAAATGAGTTTAAATAGGTGATGGCACTGATATCAAAGTTATCCTCAGCCATTTTGCATTATTTACTTCTCTTTCTATTAGTGTGATTTGAAAACAATTGGCACTTCTGGAATTGTGTTCGTGTCAGTTTGTGAACAACTGGGAACCATCAGGCTTTAAAAATAAAGCACTAGAAACTTACATTGGCAGAAGATGAACAGAAATGGGGAAGTTCTAGCGTAAAACCTGATACAATCTTCTTGAAAGGCCGTCAGCTGCCTGTGGACAGGCTTGTGCCTCTCTCTGATGTTAAGGAACAGAATTTTTTTGAGCTTTGTTCATTGTCGATTTCTTGAAACAGCAGAAGAGATGGGAGAAATCAATGCACTGTACGAATAACTTGGAGACCGTTTTAGCACTTAACCAGGAAATACACAGAAGGGTTCCTCTCCCACCCTTAAGAGAACTCTTGTTCTCTTAAGAGAAGTCCTGTGTTTTTTGGCTTAGCCCATTCTAGAACCCATCTAATTCTTCTGAGCTCTCATTTCAGTCCCTGGATGTGATTTACAGTATAATCTTTAATCTTTTTGTTCTGTTCTTAGGACAAAGCCATGGTTGCCAGAAATGCTAAATTCAGTGGTGTTAGGTGATGTTACATAAATGGTTAGCTTGAGGTTACCCTCCAGGTAACCCATCTGTGATAGAGTGACAGGCTCTGCCGAAGTGAAAGACTAATGGAGTATCCTTGATGCTGTGTAATCGTTTGATAGGTTTGGAGTTTTTTTGTCTCTAGTATAGATCTTATTTAGACTACATTTTTTTTTTCCTCCTGAACAAGCAAGCAAACAAATCTATTGTACTGCTATAATGTTTTTCAGTCAACATTTTAAGGGGTGGGGGAAATCAATGCATTGCGTCTGTGGAAATACAAGGGCTGTTTTATCTGCTTGCAACTTCTTTACTTTATAATTTGTTGAACTTTCTTGGTTGGTTCTTCTCCTCTGAAAGAAGAAAAATCTCATTGTAAAACAGGGCTTCTTTCCTGAACTTCACAGAAGGCCTTTGACAATAGATAAACAGGAAAATTGTTTCTTTTGCATGACTTCTATTTCCAGTTTTGGAAATAACAAAAGGATGGATTTATGCTTTTGCTGTCTCTTTACAACTTATAAATTGGAGTCAATGATATTATTTTATTGGATTCTAAAACCATTTAAGAACTCAAGAAAAGATGTGACGTTCATGCCCCTTCCACCCACCCCCCCAAAACTGAGAGAGAAAAGGGAGGAAAAACACAGCCAAAGTGTTTCTGCTTTGTCTTTTAACTAGAAAGACTGAGATTCTTGTTTGCTAGGAATAATGCATTGTTGTCAGGCCACTTGGTCTTTTTTTAGAAGATTATTTGTATTTCCCATATATGTTCAGTAATATGCTCAGTGATCAAAACGAGTTGATGGTGTACTCTTGCACTTTTTCATACTGTACACAGAGGAAACTGCAAGAAGAAAAATGAAATAGATCAAACATAAAGTGAACTGGTAACTTCTTCCCTAATACTGATGATCTGTTAAAGCAGTAGGAGTAAACACTTCAGTATGCCTAGATTTAAACCAAAGCAATTCAAACAAAACACCCAAACATCAACCTTCCCTTCCCCAGAACAAACAAAAAACCCCTCCAACAACTGTAATCTAAGGACAATTTTTTTTTTTTTTTTTCCTCTTCTAAATCTTTGTAGAGGTCACTTACTAAGTTGTTATATGTAGGGTGTTTTTTAAGAAGGTAATAATGTATGCACTTGGTGTTTACCCTATTGTAGTTGCAAAAACGGCAAATCTTGTGTGCAGTTTTACAGCAGAAGACCTCTCAGCTTTTAATAAATCTGTTTACATTTCAGAATGGCCTCCAAAGCTTGAAATGTAGGTGGAATGTCACATCAGCACAGGGATGTAACTTAAAAAAATAGTAATTCCCAAACTTCTTGTATGTATGCTTCTTTCACTAATATTTACTTTTTTTTTTTAGCCCTGTAAATGTCTGTTGGTTTCACACTGTTGCCTGGCAGACACTGGTAGGAATAAACCGTAAAAGGATCTAAAACCAGTTAGTAAAATCTGAAACTTGGAAAAGCAAAACCTCTCTCATTTTCCTGCAGTCTAATCCATCTCCTGTTATACTCAGTTGATGGTTATTCCAGATCCAGTTTTATAAACTCTAGCATTTAATGAAAAGAAATGATTTAGCAGCAGAATTGACACTAAGGTCCTAATTATCTACAAGTTCCATTTTTCAGTACAGTTATTTGTCAAATGTAGTTGACCTAAAGTAGCATACATCAAGTTGTTTTAAATACCAAGCTACTCATCTGGTTTATGTTTGTGTGTATACGTCTATTACACGTATGTATCTTACAGAGAACATTCGAAAGCCTGCTTTGAAATGCAATGTTAAGAACAGTATAAGCTAGCACAAATATGGAGTCATGAATAATACATTTTCCAGCAGTGTCACATACAGAAAAAAAAAATGTTTACCAACACTCTGGTCTTTTTAGCAACCTGTCTACTGCAGGATACTCAACAGTTGTTCTCTGAAGGTCACGACTTAGCGCTGTCGTGATAGTTTGGAGGAATATGACTGGACTCCTTTAGAGCATGTTATAGCAACAGTAGGGGTGGTTAAAGAGTAAGTGGTTCGGGTAACCTTGGCTGCTGCTGCCAAAACCATCTCTTAATTGTCTAAGGTTATAGGTACAGCTGAAATACTGGAGTAGAAGTTAGACTGGTTCCTATGACAGTTATCAATAATGAGAAATGCAGTAGATTTACTACTGGAAAGTATTTCTCGGTAACTGAGACACCTCAGCCAAGTCTAATTTTTCCTCTGGTATTTTTCTGTAGGAAGCCATCAGAATCTAAAACATCTAGACTCCTCTTACTGGCCATCTCCTACGTACATATTGGGGTTTGAGCTCCTAATTTCTCATGTTCATACACTAGAATTTACTTTTTTTTTTTTTTTTTTTTCTATTTCAGTTAGTTGTCTTTGTACTCGGTAAAATATTGTGCGTGTAGCAGGAGAGAGAAGGGATCTCCGAGGAGGGGAATGGGGTGATGGTTCAGCTGTCTTTTGAAGTAGGCCAGGGGACTTCAGGGCAGTTTCAGGAAGGCTTCTCAGTCCTAGTCATCCTTTCTGAAAATGTTTATTTCTGACCTTGTTAACCATGAGACCCTCTTAATAAGATCAGCAGCTGGGAATAACACATACTCTGACAATTTAATGTTGACTCTTTGCCAGGAGAAGACCAGGTCTTAGACCACAGGAGAGCACCAAATTTAGGAACTGCTCACATGAAAGTTGAGCAAGTGGAAAAGATGTTTTTCTGCTTCAGCACTCCAGATGAAAAAGAAATGGCATACCTACTCGGATTCTTGAGCAAATACTGCTTGAAAACTCACTATTGTATATTTGTACTGCTGTTTTCTAGTTATTTTTAAAATTTCTGCAGCCCTTTTATCCTCAGGGAAAAGACTTCATTATTATCATTACAGTTCCCCAAAAATTACCCTTTAGACAAGTTGATCAGCCTTCTTCATAAGAAACTGTCAAAATGACTAGGCTTGTCTCACTTGTAGATGTATTGTTGACCACAAAAGGAGTTTTAAGTACCTCCTACAAGTGCTGACTAATTGCTTACTTTTCAGGGCATGTTTTAAATCAAGTGACTCTATGGAGTTACCTTAATTGTTAAACTCTTGTAAAGCTTTTGGGTTGTGAGGGTTTTCAGTTAATGAATGGAATTAGAGTAGGAAGAGCTAAAACACTTTTTATGGACAGCTGAAGTTGATTTCTGGATGAAGTACTTTGTGTGTTGGGGAAGATCTTCAGATTTAACACGTAACACCTCCTCCAGCAGATTTTTCTCTTATTTTTTTTTATGCAAAACCTTTGCAGGGAATACAATACTTTTTTTTTTTTTTTTTCTTTATGGACCTATTTAATTTGTCTCTTTGAAAGTTGGAAACTTATGGCTGAGCATGTCAAGCACAAAAGCAATTGTAGTACAGGTCTTACATCTGCACATCGTAACAAAGGACTTGTGAGAACCTGTAGTATTTGTTGCTGAGTGGTAGATGTTATACAACAATATAAGGAAAGGAGAATGGATAGTGGTAATAACAGTTACAGTATCTTCGATTTGGGGAAATTAATTTTTAAAATAAAAAAATTCTTTGTAAAGTCACATGTTCACTGAAGGGGTTTTTTTGTTGTTGTTGTTTGTTTGCATGGAAGTTGGTATTGCATAAAATGGCACCCGAGATGTAAATTCCTAGAATAATGTAAATACCTGAAGGCTTTGCTTCATAGCTTCTCCTGCTTGATGCCCCCTCTCCCTTGAGCAGAAAGGCTTTTGGCTGAAAATTTTTCTGCTGCTCCTCTGTTGACGGTAACGTATTTCACGGGCAGCAGACTTAACTAATTCTTTGCTATATAGCCTGGCCTGTGCACTAAGGAGTTAATTCTGAGGTTTTATAGCTGACTTATACGCAAGTGTTAATGCCGATATGAAATCTGCAGACTGCTGTGGTGTTGGCACATATATTTATAAGGTGTGTTTCATCTTTCCTCACCTAAGGAGTCTCTGTTGATCAGAAGATGTTGCTGGCTGCAAATGCATCACTAAATTCTAGTAACAGCTAGGATATTAAACAACCCAAAAGGTATTTTTTGGGTTTGAAGATAACGAAGCTGGTGCGAAAGATTGCTGTAGCGTTGCACAGGTAGTCTGATGACGCTGCTTCAGGAGCGGCCCATCTTGGCTCTTAAGTGGCACGTAACTCGTGGAAGATCTAAAATGCAGTACTGGCATCGCTAGTAGCTGGATGATTTTAACACAAGGGCTGTTGGGTGACCCGAATCTCTAACCATGGGAGACTATAAATCAGAGAAGATTGCCTAGGCCAGGATTATGCAGCATGATTCAAGCCCCAGCTGCATGCAAAGCAGCCCTTACGAGCATGGCTTTTGAAATGTCCTTGCGATCATCTGTCCCAGAACTACTATAACTCCTGTTTCTGAAGTATAAGGTGTTTGGGGTTTGGCTTTTGGTCCTATGAAGGTCTTTGTGGCTTCTGGGAATAAGATCAGACACTATTTACTTACTTTAATAGTACTGAATATTAACTCTAGGGTTTTGGGGGGGTTTGTTTTAAGCTCATTGACAGCCTGCTTATTTTGCAAGGTTCTTTCACAAAACTTTGCGTGGTTTGTTTGAGATTTGTCATGTATGGTTTATGTGATGCTGTTTTTCAGTCCAGTGCTAGGATATTTCCACGTGGCTAGAATTGTAAAGCTGTCATTTTATTAGACAGCTTAAAATGTTAATTTCTTTCTCCTCCTCTTTTTGCCTCATCTGAAAGAGGAGGTGAAGGAAGGTAACCAGAAACCCACATATTAAAAACAGAGTGAAGGCTTGGAGAGGTGACCTCTCTTGTAAATCTTGCTGTGCTGGTTTTAGATTTTACTGCCATTGACTGCCTGTCCTCACCCTACTGCCAGGGGTTGCCAGGAACTTAGAGAAACACACTCACTAATACATTCTCTTTAATTTTCAGGCGTTTTACCTAGATCTCTCTTTGTGGAAGGAGATGGAAGAGATTTGGCTTGTTAGAAATCAAACTAGAGTGCACAGAATTGATTTGTGCAGGACAAACATTTTTCTTACAGACTCAGATTAAAGTTGGAGATGCTTTTAGCTGTAGGCAAGTTTGAAAATAGCCTTTGATCCCTACCTCCTTTGTTTGGTGCTCGGGCTAGAAAACAAGACCATGGACTGGATAGTTGAGGGTTGGGCTTTCCCTTCTACCAACTTCCTTGTGAATAAGCTGGTAACATCTTGAAACACTGTAGAGTTTGTCAAAGCCAAGTTCATTGGCTTTTTTTTCACTTCATGTATTCAGTTTCAGACTTGCTCTTCCCAAGTATGTAAATATCGTGCATTTAAATGGTAGTCTGTTGACAATTTAACACTCAAGAGGATGATTTGGCCTGTCCCTTAACGCATACCTCAGTGCTGCAGCGATAAGGGTGATAAGAATTAGTAAACTTTATGCAACTTTCTGTAAAGTATCCACGTATACTTCAAATATTTGCATGCAGTGTTTGTTTAATAAGCTAGAATTAAGCATTTAAACTGAGGTGGTAATTTCTGGTCTGCATGAATAACCTCTGGTGATGAATCTTTGCGCATGCTTGTGTTTATCAGTGTTTTCAGTCCCTGCAATTGTAACTTAGCACCAAAGCCTAGACTGTGAAGACTTGTTGCATTTAAAAAAAAATAAATGATGGACAAACAAGTTTTCACTAAACATTTTGAGTGAAACTTAAGGCTGCGTGAGCACAAGGAAAATGCTTTTAGATTTTTAGTAAGCATTACTAGCTAGATGTTAATTAAGAATGCTTTATCACACGCTTCTAAAAATTAAGAGAATCCAAAGACACCTTTTAATAACTATTAACAAGAACTCAAGGGCGATGTATTCATTTACAACAGAGAATTATAATCTGGTATTTTGTTCATCCTGAGTTCTTGCTTGAGAATGCTTGAAAGTAGCATTGCTGCTAAGGAAGCTGAGTGGCTTTAAAGGAATATCCATGGTATTTCTGGGGAAGAGGCCAGAGTGAAAAAAAAATAAAACAACCCACCCTCCCCCCAAAAAAACCCAGAAAACACAAAAGAAACCAAAACCACTCACACACAAAAACCCAAAGCCAAGAACAAATAATCGTCTTCTCCCTCCAAATATAATTTACATTGACAGGAAATCATTACTTCAGAATTCATGACATCTAATCAGACTTGTAGGAGAGAGCTTTCAATTGCTCACTAAAACATCACAGCTGACTCAGCTTAATAATTGCACATTGCTGCAAGACATGATTTTTATACTCCATCTTGGGGAAAAGTTTTGTTTGGAATCTCTTCGCTATTTCAAGGCAGGGTGTTTCAGAGGGTTGTTTCAGAAATGCTGATGAGCCTTATGGACAATGTGTGTTAAAGCAGATCTTAAAGCACCAGAAGAAATGTATTGGTCAAATTAGCCTTTAGTGAACACAGTTCATTGCAGTGTGATTGAACTTTTTCTTCATCCTGGGACCATCTTCTTCCCTTTCTAAATAAGCTTCACTGTCAAAACCACACTTTTCAACCATAAGATGAGATTATAGTCATAATTCTGTCTGTGATATATCAGCCAATGCATTGTGTGCTCAACAAGTGCATTTGCAGCAGAAATGTATAATGCATGTGGATGGATGTGCTGGAGCGTGTCCAGAGAAGGGCCACGAGGATGATCAGCGGGCTGGAGCACCTCTCCAATGAGACAGACTGAGAGAGTTGGTGTTAAGTCTGGGGAAGAGAAGGCTCTGGGGAGACCTTACTGTGGCCTCCCAGTATCTGCAGGGAGCTACAAGAAAGCTGGGGAGTGATCTGACTGGAGGGAATGGATTCAAACTA
>JAAGNO010005117.1:0-18493 GCA_033439905.1 Ceryle rudis
AAAAATTTTTCACAGAAAGAGTAGTCAGCCACTGAAATAGGCTGCCCAGAGAGGTGGTTGAGTTACCATCCCTGGATGTGTTCAAGGGTCATTTAGACGTGGTGTTGAGGCACATGGTTTAGAGTCGAACTTTGTAGAGTAGGATTAATGGCTGGACTTGATGATCCAAAAGGCCTTTTCCAACCTGAATGATTCTATGATTTTATGATTCTATGATTTTTATCTATCTGACTAAATTAGCATTGAAAATAAGGTCTATACTTCTAAGGCTTATAATTCTGAAGTTTTCATGGGAGATAGCTGGGAGTGGTTTGTGGTTTTTTAATGTACAGGTTAATATAGAAATTTAAGATGCACAGGATTAAAAGTCTAATCTAAGCCTGCTGCTTTTCAGACAAGTATACGTGGAATGTTGAATGTGGAAGGAAACAGAAGACTAAAATCATATTTGTGTTTCAGTGATTTGGAACCGTGCATATACATTCCACTACCAGAACGATGCATCACCCCACCTTCCCCAAAAAACATTAATTACCTTCTTGGCATCTATGCCATCCAAGTGGTTTTGAATGAACTGCACAGTAGCATTGAAATCAGCTTGATTAAACTCATAGGGTATATTCCAACCCAGAGATCCAAACTTGCGTCTTTCTTGAACGGTGGAGTGTAGAAAGGCTACCGCATACAGCATTGGTTTCCATTGTGCCATGTCACTAAAATCCAGTAAATCCTGGCTGACACCTGTTGATTATAAGTGAGCTTTATAAAAAAACCAGTAATAGCATTTTTCAAAGCTACTCCAAATCAGTGCTAAAACATTACTCCTAGAGATATTCAGCCATCAGTCTGCCTCTCCCAGGAGTGAATTACTGTTCTACAAAGTGTTCTATGCTGGAGACAGTTTATAGCATGTTATTATGTTGCTCAAATTAAGAGTAAACTTCAGGGAAAAAAAAAAAACCCAAACCCCGAACCACCACAATTAGCTGAATTTACATTAAACTGATTTCTGCACAGACTCTTTGACTTTTATTTTATGCCATGTAAAGAGCACTTAATAGCCAACAAAGATTAACGTGTCGCTTTTCTACCAAAAGACAAAAAGAGGATTAAAAATTTAAACACTTTGAACTGAGATATTAGAAGTCAACTGTCAAAAAAAGAAAAATAATTTCCCATTTTTCTGTCCAATTAGTTCTGGCAACAGAACTTCAGCATATCTTCTCTTCCCTTTAATTTTCACAACTTTTAGCAAAACCCAAGAATCAAGGTGTGTCCTGGCATCATTGTGATCTGTTCCTCATAGCAGCTTACACGCTCTACCAGTGGCTACAATGTGAACACACCAGAGCGTCCAAAATCGAGCAAAATTTACTTTTAAATCATTACCAATCTAGCACTCACCACTATATGTTCTCTTTAGTCCAGCTCTGAGCCCTTGTGGTGGTTCATTGGTAAACTTAATAGACATTTGAAGAAGGGTGATGGGAAACTGTTTGTGAATGTCAGTTGTCATCCATAACCGAAAGCTTTCATGGACAGTCTCTGTCTCTATTACAGTATCCATCAACTCATCCAAAAAGTCAAGTCCAAGGTGGCAATTTTGTAGAAGGGCCCAACCTCCCTAGTTTAAAACAGGAGAATATAAAGGTATCAACGTTGTTTACAAACTGAAATCACTATTTGTTTATGCTGTTGGTTAGGAACAAAGCCAACACATCTAAGCTATAGCAAAACATAACATGTTTTCGTGTTTATCAGAGATGTTAAAGGAAGAAATCCCCCACGGTCAGTTTTCACCAAAGCCAATCTTAATTTCATGTACAAACAAAGAGCAGTATCCACAGCAATGGTACACGTGTGATTAACCAAGCACTTTTTCTCCAAACAAAAGCTCGTGTGAACTAACCTGTGGACTGTTCCTTCAGAAGGCATTGTTAGCTTGTTTGGTTTTATCATCTAAACAAATGGTCCTTGCTTGTCCAATCTGGTCTTCTTGATTACTCCCTACCTTTTCCAGTTCAGTACATTTGAAACATAGCTGGACATGATTTCAGAGCTGATAAACATTGATAAATCTTGACTTATATATGGGAACTCAGAAGTAGCTCCATAGAGTGAGCTGCTAAACCTTTTTCCTCACAAGGCTCACAGGCTTGGAAAATAACCAAATATACATAATTAGTCTATTGCTATCAATCAATAGATATCAAACTTCCTCATATTAATTATCACACTTCAGTGAGGAAGGGAGTGTTGCTGGACCTTGTATTAACAAACAAAAAAGATCTGGTCGGGGATGTGAAGGCTGAGGGCAGCCTTGGTGGTAGTAATCATTACATGGTAGAGTTTAGTATCATACAAGGAAGAAGCAAGGCAATAAGTAAGATTGCAACCCTGAACTTCAGGAAGGCGAACTTCTTCCTCTTCAAAGACCTACTTGGAGGAATCCCTTGGGCTCCAGAAGACTTCAGAAGGGAAGGGGACATGAGAGCTGGTTGATATTCAAACATTTCTTCCTCCAAGCTCAAGATGGGTGCATTCCTTTGAGTAAAAAGTCAAGTAGAGGAGTCAGGAGACCAGCATGGATGAGCAAGGAGATGCTGAAAAAACTCAAGTGGAAGAATGAAGTTTACAGCATGTGGAAAAAGGGACTGGTCTCTTGGGAGAGTTATAAGAATGCTGTCAGGGTTTGTAGGGATGCGGCAAGGAAGGCCAAGGCCCTCTTGGAATTAACTCTGGCAAGGAAGTAAAGGAGAACAAGAAGGGCTTCTTCAAATACATCAATGGTAAAAGGCAGACTAGGGAACATGTGGGCCCGCTGCTGAATAATGCGGAAGCCCTGGTGACAGAGGATGCAGAGAAGGCGGAGTTACTGAAGGCCTTCCTTGCTTCAGTCTTCACTGGTATGACCAGCCCTCAGGAATCCCAGACCCTGGAAGTAAGAGTGAAAGCCTGGAAGGAGGAAATCTCTCCACTGGTCAATGAGGATTGGGTTGGAAATCACTTGTGTAAATTGGACACACACAAATCCATGGGCCCTGATGGGCTGCACCCACAAACGCTGAGGGAGCTGGCTGATGTTGTTACTCTCCCACTCTCCATCGTTTTTGAAAGATCATGGAGAACAAGTGAGGTGCCTGAGGACTGGAGGAGAGCCAATGTCACTCCAGTCTTTCAAAAGGGCAAAAAGGAAGATCCTGGTAATTACAGACCAGCCAGCCTCACCTCCATCCCTGGAAAGGTAATGGAGCATCTCATTCTGGAGATCCTATCTCAGCACACGGAAGAAAACAAGGTTATCAACAGTAGCCAACATGGATTCACTAAAGGGAAATCATGTCTGACTAATAGTGAGGGAAAGTAACTGCATTTCTCTTAACTAAACAAAAGGAGCTCTTCTTTCTTATCTTTCGAATGATCATATGATTTGCTAATTAGTTCTTAATATGAAATTGTCAAATGAGAATCTGAGGCAAAAGTCAGAGGAAAACTGGAAAGAAGGCCATAACAGGAGCACAAGAAGTTTAATCTATTCACATCAGTAGATAGTAGTACTACCACTTGCTGGGAAAAGCGTGATAATCTCAGCTTTTCTTTCTCATACAGGAAATTTTATTCTTTAAGTCTTCCATGTTTCACTTGTAAAATGCCTGTGCTATCAGATTGTCTATCCCAATTCAACATCCTGTCTACAGTATTACAAAATATTTTTCCATTCAGCCTTGTTTTTCTCAAGGTTATGTAACTATCAGTAGTATATTTGGAATTAATCTTCTTCATTTAACAAAATAAGTTTGTATTACTAAAAATACAAACCTAAAAAAATGTTATGAAGTGCTTGCTGAAGAATATTTATTATTCATGCAATCCAAATACTCAATTCATTTGTGTTCATTAGTTAACAACCTATAAGCAAAACTCCACTTTATATGAAAAACATTGATGCCTGCACAATATCAAAAAGCTTGTCATGGTCAATTAAATGAGTGTGAAAAAACAGTTCTATGGTTTAGGACACTTATTTATACTAATATGTTCTTGAATCAGCATTAACTAACCACCGAACAACTGTATTTGATGACAGGATTTTAATTTTTAAGTGTTTAATACAGATAATAAAACCCTGCATATTATTGTCTCTTACATGAGTCATTGTCTGCTGTAGAAGTTTACGAGCATGGATTTCTTGCCCCTGGCCCATGGAAACACAACGTGTCTCTTTCTTCAGTCTTTTTCCCAAAGCAATAATCGAATCCGTAGGATCAGAGCCCATGGAAAGAAAACATATGAGAGGAGTACGTGGATCTGATTCTTCCCATGTCTTCTCCAAGTCTAACATGACTCCTTCTGCATATTTCTCTCCCATGCTGTCAATAATGTATTTTCTTGCCTATATTAAAAAGGGCAAATTTAATTTGTGATGTAATTATGCAACAAATTTATTTTTACATGTTAACATATCCTACTGTCTTTGAAGGTGTTATTTCTTACAGTCTTATAAAACCATTTAAAACTTAAAATATAATTATTCTACTACATATATCTGCATGTATCCTTACATATAATACCTATAATTACAGTATAATAAAAATAATAGCCTTTCTAAAACTTTAGAAAGGATTAAATGATTTAAATATGGTATCTCCATTAGATAACATAACTTCTAAACTTAAAAACAGTATTTCCTTTCCAAATACTAGAGAAAAAATGAGAAAAGGATGTAAGATATGCTTCAAAGGAGTTAGGTCTTTCCCACCTTCATGCTTAAACAAAAAATGTATTAATAGCAGTAATGATGATATTAACTGTCACTAAGTAGAGATTCAGAGGAACAGGTGAAGACCATCTCTGTTATTCCTTATTTTTTTATTTAAAAAATTGTTAGATTACTGTTCCCTTTTCGCTAAAGAATAGAAATGTCCCTTTCCAACAGTCTGAGATGATCTTTCTTGTATTCTTTCCTACTACATTGCTTTTGTCTTAGACCAGTCTTTTCCTTAATACCCCTAGGTTACTTCTCAAAAGATATTCATCATCTAGCATTTGGTAAACTATCAGTTTTGATAAAACCATCATAAGATGAAAGTGTATCTTTTCCCCATTAACAGAATTCAGGAACTAATTTTGCATGATCTGTTTCAGACACATAGCACAGATCTGAGAGATTAATTATACAGCATCGTGTAACCTCCTATTGACCACAATTATACCAATAATTACTGAGACTTTCTCTGAATCCTGTCACAATATCTAAAGGTTTGAATCCATAAAACAACACCACTTTTACCGTAGGATTCTGACTTTGGTAAATTGCCAGACATTGCCTGAAATTGTCAGCAATTACCTAATTTTTACTCTTTTGCACTGCAGAATAATACACAGAGAAAAAATAGGCTCCTAGAATTGATTTTTTTTTGTTATAAGTCCAAATATTTAATAAGCTTTAATTTTGTATTTCTCTCTTTTGTTAATAGATTATTTTAAATTAAAGATTTTGAATAGACTGTAACATAGATTTTTTTCTAATGTGGGTCTAATTCTTCCATGCAAGAAATGATTCCTCAATTAAATTGTTTTCATGTTTCGTTTTCTCTCACCCAGCTGAGTTTATGAAAAGGTTTTACTTCAGCCTAACATGAGGACAATTCTACAATTACAGTGAGTAATATCAGCAAGGACACTAAAAAATACCTTCTGAACTGATAAAGCAAAAGTGGGCAAACATGTATATTTCCAGATGAAATCCTATCACCATCATAAAAATCATTGGTTAATATTTGTTCAAAATACTGAAATAATTTTGCTAATGCTGCCGTTGTAACAAATGCATAAATTGTCTGAAAAGGATTTCAAAAAATGTAATGTAAAGGTCCATTACAAAAAGAAGTTTAGCATTAAATAAAAAAGTAGTGATCTGCAACTCTATAACTATTATTCTAATGACACCTAATGAGAATATGTTGGCTATAGAAATGTACCTGAGCTATGGTCCTGTCAGGACACCAAGATCTGATAAGAAGAAGATGTCTGAAGCAGTCCAGGGATTGACCATAGCCGCCAGGAACCAGTTCTTCTTCAGGATTCTCACTATCAAACCAGATTTTCCACTGTTTCTCTGCTCTGGAAATCTGCATTTATGCCATCAAAGGGGTAAATCTCATGAAACAGGCAAGTTATATTTCAGCTGCCACTAGGTCACAGAATTAATGGGGGTCAGAGACATGTAATCCACACATGAACATTAGTTTAAACAATGTTAGTACACAAATTTAGTAAGGCTATTAAAAAAAAAAAAAAAAAAAAAAATACAGTTCCAGATTTTAAGTACAAAATTGTAGAATGCAACAATGCAACAATGTCCTTACTCATTCATATTTTCAAAGTGATCTACTAC
The DNA here is from genome assembly GCA_033439905.1 of Ceryle rudis. Lineage (NCBI taxonomy): Eukaryota > Metazoa > Chordata > Aves > Coraciiformes > Cerylidae > Ceryle > Ceryle rudis. The sequence goes on from JAAGNO010005117.1 coordinate 6,398, forward strand.
TCAATATTTTCCATTAATAATAAAATGACACAGCTAGGTCAGAAGACAGATAGCTAGGCTCAGACATAGCTTTGAGAACACTAGGTACATATCTGCTCTCCACATGACTGTACAGAAGGTACTCTTCACATGTACCAAACGCTATTTACTTACTCTGTTAGCTACCATACACTTATTGTCCATTAAGCCTATTCATATAAGTGCTGAATTGACTGAACATCCTTACCCTAACTCTAACTCCATGTAATCAGAGAAATATTGAAAGAAGTACCATAAAACATATCGTAAGAAAGCACAACAGGAGCGCGAAACAGTCTAACAGCCGCAAGAAGATCCAAGTTGCATTATCTGAATTGGATAATAGCAAGTTGTACCCCAGTCTGAAAGTATTATATAGGGTGTGAAACATTCTACTTTCTTCTTATTTTCCTGGTGGTTTGTTTGTTTTTTAAAGTCCCTCTATCAGTCTAGGTTGCCAAGCGGTCAGGGCCACAATTGTGGCTATCTGTTGTCAGTTTCATTCTATTCTATAGAATTATACACTACATGCCTTGATCACTAACAGACAATCACTGTCAAATAAGATACATTTCAAAAAGCTCTTACTTACTTGATCAAGAATACCTGAAAATTGTTTAAGCTTACTGAGCTCCACCAAGTTCAGCCAAGTCATATCCAGAATCCATTTAGCCGGCTTAGGAGGACAAGCTTTAATGTCTAAGGAAGCTCCACCTGCAAGAAATCAGTAATTAGTTATAATTAAAACTGTTGGATACACCCAAAAGACAAAAACTAAAAATAGGACCTAATTGTAAAATGTAAACTAGATATTGACTATTTCACATGACTAAGCCTTCCAAGTTTGAAGAAAAATTATTTATTAACTAAGGATGGCCAGAAAGAAATTTCTGAGTTAAATATCATGCAAACTTTATTTTCACATCTTATTTCTCATCTTACTTTATAAATATTTATCTTACATTATTTTTTTTTAATCCCTAACAGCTTCCCTTTACAAGATAAATCTAATTTTTACTGTAAAAGAATAAGCTTGAGTTTATGGAGAGAACAAACCTGATGACGCTTACTTTTTTTTTCTTGGAGTTTTTCGTGGTTTGTTTTGTTGTTTGTGTGGGGTTTTTTTTTTGTAGATAATGTAATTTTTTTATAAGTCAAACATATACTTAGTGGTATTTGAGCAGCAGACATAAACATCATCTGAAAGACTACTTATTTTCCTTTTAAATACTCACAGTTCTCAAACTTATTTTAATGATATTCAGTGAACGTCTATGAATTAGAAATACTATACAATGTTGTCTGTCACAAGAAGAGAACGATAAGCATGTATTCTTTTAATTGACTGGCTTCTCATATACAAATGAAAGCAGCAAATTGTCTAGGAGATACAACTACAGCTCACAAATTTCCTACAACAATATATGTGCTCTACTTAAAATTTTTTTGTAGTTCCAACCTTTAATAAGTGTCAGAAATTCCTCACGCTCCACTCTGTTTCTTTGTATATCAATCTTCAGTGTAAGTAATAACGTGAAAAGGAATTTGTGCTCCTCGTAGAGTCCTCGGGCAGCATATTTGAACACTTCATATGTCATATGTTCAATAATATTAGTGATCCTCTTGCTAGTTACAGGGCTCTTGGTAGACCTGTTAGAACAAAAGCCTGCAGTTGAATGTCAGTTTGCATAGGCTTTATTAAAGGGAATATTATATGAAGGATAAAAAGCATAGTTCAGAACATTCAAAACATGAAAAAAATAATAGATCACAAACACAGAATATCACACAGCAAACTAGCAGCACCTTTCAGATTGAAAGAGCAACAAAAAAAATTCCTTTCTAATCAAGCCTTTCTGCAGAGCTGAAAATCAACACAGTGTAATGGTTTTTAATTACTTAATGCCTAATTTTTAATGACTCTAAGTACATTTGAAGGTTCTTTGCTTTGGTAATTAATAGACAATGGCTTATAGGCATTTAAACTGACAATTCCTGTCAAGATTGTAATGAGGAACACTTGTTTCTGACATTGGTTTGCAACAAATCTTTACTGTGCTACAACCACCTCCAGAACTGGGTAAATACAAATAATTATTGTTAGTTAAATTACCTGGCTAGGGAGCAGTCAAAAAGCCCCAAAAACTGCCGAAGTGAAGTCTGATACATCACATTGACCATGCTCATCTCAGTAATAAGGAAGTATAAGATGCTACCTCGAGTTGCAACTGAACGACAGGAAACAAGACTGTGTTCAAAGTGGAAACGTAGAGCAGAAGACTTTAACTGTCTACAACAAATAGACTGAGTTTAACACCAATGCTGAATGAAGATCCCTAAGTTGCTCCATTCTTTACTAGCCAGAAAAAGAATTAAAATCTTAATCTGTATTTATTCATCAGAAAAAAAAAAAAAATCTTTCCTGTAATTAATGCATGTTATATAAATCCTAGCTTCCAAATATAAGCAAATTTGGAGAGCATCTTCATGGTATACTGCAATATTTAGATCATCACTAGACCATATGAAAACTAAAATGCTTTGAAATACTGTTTGAGTGTCCAAACAAACGTCACTTTACAGATTTTTGCAGGTATCACATAAAAGCCAAATGAAGTACATTGATTGAACTTACTCAGCACTGATGTAACTTACTTTTAGGAGTCATTTAGTTTTAAATACAAAGGTTTTACAAAGTCTGCAATGATTTCTGGCACAGTAACTGTATCAGTTTACATATTTCCTAAAAGGCAGGTATAACAATTCCAGAGAGATTTTTTTTTTGCTTTTCACCTTTTTCACATGTTGTCACTTGTCAATTAAAAGCCAAAAGACTGATGAAATGTGCTGATTATAATTACTTAAGGACCTATGACAGGATAACAAAAGCATTCATAATTATTCTGGTCCCCTAAACGAATGTCAAGATGTTGAACTCAAACATAGTTACCTAAATACCCTAATGACTGATTTCATTGACAGTCCATAAAGTGTCAACATTTTAACAACTAAGGAAGAACAATCAAGACCTCCCAAGTTTCTTACTTAGTAGAGTAGATAGACAGGTACCTTTATATAGAGAATAATAGGAAGTCCAGGGAGAGGATAGAGCATTCAATTACATAAATTCCACACGAAGCATAACATTATATATTCTCCACCGTTGTTCAATGTGACATTTTTTTTCTAGATACATTTTACTTACAGGAAAACACAGATCCTTCCAACCTATTATGGTCTTCCTGATCTCATCCTATAATTTTTCTTACTCTAAGCATTGCTGTTTTGACTGTACATGCTAGTCATTTGTCTTTCATCACTACATCCACTCACCAGGTCTGTACTCTTCACGGGCTGAGTTGATCTGCATTTCAGTTTCAGCAGAAGTTTGCAGTTTCTGTGTTACCTCCTCAGCAGTCTTCTTAGTATTACTCAGTACAATTATTAGACTCTCATCATCTACCAAAGAATTCTTTGTGCTTGTAAGTCGGAACAAAAGATTATCTTCTAGGTCTTTAATTCTCCTTTTGTTCATAGTCACATCTTCAATAAGATCTGTTCTTTCTTTCTCTAACTCCTGTTGGAATACACAGTGTTAGAAAATAGAAAAGTAATCAAAAATAAATACAAAATAAAACAAGGTATTTGGTTTTAAAAGTACCAATCCTACTAAAACAGTGTAGGTCAAGAGTAACCGCACTGATTAGAAGAAAGAATTCCAGTGGCATAGACAGCAGGTCTATTGCCAGGTTTCTGAACCTGCTACATAAGTATGCATTAACAAATAATTTCAATGAATACTATGAAGCATGCTTATATCATGCCCTAACAGAATTACAAGTTCAGAAAAATAATTGGTTTTCTTCTCTTTTTGTTTCAGACAGACAAGTGCAAAGATCACATTTGAGTAGTCTTTATTTATAGAAATTTGTAGCACTATTACAGCTTTTGAAATTTTTTTGTTTTGTTTTCCCACATTCTAAACTTGGGGTCTCCTCACTCCTGCATTCTGCTAACATTTCTAAGTATTTCAAGAATTAAATTCTTGTAAGGAAATTCCTGTTATCTTAAAAAGATTTTTTTTTTTTTTTTTTAAATCCTATCCTTCTATCACTGGGCACTACTGAAAAGAGACTGGCCCCTTCTATTTGACACCCACTCTTTGGATATTTGTAAACATTAATAAGATCCCCTCTCAGTCTTCTAAGAAGACTACAGTTAACTCCATTCCAATCAACTAATGCCTAATGGAACTTAAGAAAAGCAGGTAGCAATTATGAAGCAAGACAAGTATTATGCAAGTTTGATGAAGCAGAAAAAAAATTAAAAGTATAGCATTAAAAGAATGTTAAGCATCCAATTAAATATAATAATTATCATGGTGAGAAATTATTCTAAGCCAAAGTAAATTTCATGTTTTGCTGAGTTGAATTTAAAAGGTTAAGCATACTATAGAGTGCAATGCATTTAAGAAACCTAGTAAGACAAGTTTTCCTCACAAGAAGACCCTGAGAAATAAGTTGGAAGCAGAATGACCAAATTAGAGCAAGTGAAGTAACCTTATGTGGTGGTACAGATGATCCCCTACCCTGGGCCACTTTGCAATGATGCTGGCTGTGAGTCCACTTTGTGAAACCCGTATCATTGTTGCCTAGTTTTGCAAAGTAGGAGCCTGTGACAGCTCAGGAGGCTGGGAAAGCTCTGTACATTCTGATGCCTGGTACATTCTGACCTTGTGTGCCCACCTGAAACCAACCAAATTTCCTCACACCCCCTGAAAACAAGTCAGCAAGATGGAATAGCAGGGCACCCCTGAACTACATCCATAACTCCTAAATACTCTGGCCAATGACAGACCACAGCCCCATCAGGAAAGAGCCAAGCTGACCTGACAAGATTAATGGCCATAGGGGCAAAGTACTAGCCTAGTACTGAGCAGGGTCAATCTTCCTGTGACCCTATAAATACTGATCCTAAGTGAGACCTATTGGAACTCTCTGGGGTGTCAGCAGGCTGAGTCCCTCTGTTTCTGCCTGAGCTGGTACATCTCTCTGGACAGACTGACCATCTGCTGGTAAAGCCAATGAAGGGAATCACCATCTGTCTGCAAAGACTGACGAAGAGAATCACCATCCACTTGTAATAAGTCAATGAAGAGAAATGTATTTGCAATCCACAGGATTTTTTGCAAAAAAAAATTTGCACCAAAACGTACCCAAATTTGCTTTAATGTGCAGAAAGATGCTATCTTACTTACAGGTTAACTTCTACACCTGTACATAGCTCAGTGTGTGTATGTGTGATTGGCTTCTGCTTAGCCACTTTTGTCTAATCTTATGCAAATCATCATATTTACTATAATGGATTGTTGATTTTGAGTGATTAAACACTGCTAGTTAACAAATTATCATATCAGTATTAATATATCAGAATTGCTGCTATCACTTACTTCAAACGGCACAATGTTGCACTAAGCAGCTCACAGAAGTCCCAATACCCAAATTTCCTTAGACATGAACTGTTGACCAGGTCTGGGACTAGGGGTAGATTTAACCTTATTCTCTGAAGAAGTTCAGAGGGCAAGGGGGTCTATTCAGAACCTTGTGACCAAATGGGAGGATTTCCTTTTACATCTAATATCCCCAGTCTCCCTGGTATTCTTAGTCGTAAACCGTTGACTGGGTCTAAGATTGGATTTAGCCACACCTGGCTCCTCTCTGAGAAACAGTTTAGAAAGCAAGGGGGTCCATTCTGAAATCCTGGGAACTCAACAGGAGGCCCACCCCTACCACCTTCCACTCCCAATCCCCATGAAAATCATGCTAAGCCAACTTCAAATACTTTTTTACTGTGTACATACATATATACACATACATATGCACAAATATTGTAATCCTATTTCTTTCTTTAGTCAATTTGTTTTGTAGGAAGTAATGTAATGACTTTGCCATCAAACTGATTATCCTTTTTTGATTCCTTGATATATTTCACCAAATTTACTTGATGTTGTTAAACCATTAATCTCTCAATAAATTGTATTGCTGCTTTCATTTGAGTGAGGTGTATTCTATTCATTCCACAACAAGCAGAATCTTAAATTAGGGTTCTGCAACAAGAGATTTAAGTGATTTAAAGGGCAAGTGCTCTTTTATGGTCCCCACAAAAAAAATGATGTAGTCAGAAAGATGGCAAGCAAAGTCACCAGTTCCTTACAAAAAACCATGGCATTAGCCCAAACCCCAGTTTTCCAGGAGAATGGGAGCATGAGAACTGGTATGACTGGGAAGCGATAGAAAAGCAGCTAGATATGAGAAGGGGCTTGACTAAAGACCGTAAAAATAAAGGCATACTTAGAAAAAATGCTGGGTACCTGCTTAGAAGCAGGTACCTTCCTAGAAAGAAATAAACAGCAAAGTGAAAAACATGCAGGATGAGATAGAGGGGTGTAAATCTACTGAACTGCTGCTATCTTTAAGAACAGAGCAGCTGCAGAAGCAGCTCAGAGTCTCAGTCAAAAAATCAGAAGTTAGTGGAACATGTTGAGATAATGCTAAAGCCCCAAAGTCCCTGGACACAGTTAACATCAGAAACCTAAGTGTCTCCTGAAGATTGGGATGGTAATATCCGGAGTGATTCAGATAGTGAAGATAACCCTCCCTGCTCATCTGAGTGTATTGCAGATGTCAATTATTAAAACAGAAGAAAATACCAGACCAGTGGCTGGAGCAGGAAACCACACAAGAAAAATTACACCATTTGATCCGATTCAAATAGCTAATTTGCAGGAACAGTACAGCCCCCGCAACACCTTAGATGAAAAACTTAGTGAAAAATCCGTAAGATTTAAAAAACTTTTTTTGCGGATCATGAAGAGAACACTTTTGGAAGAGTGCATATTTTCTGCATGTCTTCAAAAATCTCCAGTCGCAACATTCAGGATGAAAAAATAATAAGCCGTTACCATATACATAGATTCAAGGAACTTGCACCAAAGAGGTTATTTCAAATCAAGTTTTATGGAATTGCTTTCACAAGCTGATGTCATTTTACAGGCTGTACCAAAGTATGCTAGGTCTTGTTAATATTCATAAAATATAAAAGCTGTTATATAGCTTATATCATTCTGTCACAAAATGATTCACAAATGCAAGAATTTGCATCAATTGTTCCTTATAAAACTTGAGTCTTTTGCCACCCCCAATCTTGAAATACAAATGTGAAAATTCAAAAAGCCATAAATAGTTCGTATATATTATAACTCCACTACTAATCTGACATATCTATTTCTATGACACTAAATAAGCAAGTTTTTTGTCAAATTACTTAACAGCCAATGTATGAAAGCAATCATATTAAGACAGTATAAATTATACTTTATTCATATATAGATAGGTATAATTAAATTTATACAGATATACCAGCTACCTTTGACCTTCTTATGCTTAGCTCACATCTTGCAAAACTGGTTTAACATTCAGATGGGAAAGAAGAAATCAGTACCAGTATCAGCAATCAGTGAATTCTTCGAGATGTATGCCACACAGATTCTGCCAATGGCCACACAACAGAGTATAGGAAGAGTAAGCCAAACATTGCAGAATCTTTAAACGGTGTGCTGTAAACCATCCTTTTCCTCATTGCATGTCTAAATCTCATTCAAAGTGCAGAACCATATGAGAGACAGCGGAATAGCAAGAAAGATATAAATGCACATACAAATCTTGAAGAACACTAACTTTGGATAAATAATCTCTTCTCTTTTTGAGGGAGAAGTTGCACACACACATTCTAACACTGGATATCACCAAGTAGTCATACTGCTTAGAACACGTGGCAAACTGTCTCAGTTAAATAATTCCACCATCCCAGGTGGTCACAAAAAAAAGCAGTAGGGAGTATACCACTCTAACAAGCTGGTCCTGAGAGCATAGTATGTCCACCCATTAGACATTCCCAGTTAGTGGCAAATATATAATAGAATAGTAGCATAATTTTAGTTTGGAAAAGACCTCAAGAAATTAATTACTCCAACACCCTGCTCAAAGCAGGTCTAAATTGGTCAATTGCTCAGGGTCATATGCAGTTTAGTCTTGAACCTCTTCAGTAACAGAGATTCTGTAACATCCCTGGGTAATCTGTTCCTATTTTTGACCACTCTCAACGTAATTACTTTTTCCTAATATCTGATCAGAATTCCCCATGTTTCAGCTTGAGTCCATTACTTCTCGGTCTGTTGCTTTGCACCTCTGAGTAAAATTAAGCTCCTGTCTTTTCCGTGTCCTCCAGGCAGGCATACAGCAAGAGTGATGACTGGAGGAATTTGCTGATAAAATGACTGTCATCTTGAGGAATGTACTTTATTGCAGGGCCCCAAAGTGAAGCTTGGCATAAGGCTTTATGAATATATACATCACAGTGTGTTTCAGACAGTGGTAACTCCATTACATAGTGGGTTGACAAGCTGTCACTTGTTGAAGAGAAGCTGATGGTACAATGAAGCAAAATACAAGCCTTCACAGAACGAGTATGATTTCTCTTGTGAGATCCATGGATTTATCAGAAATGAAATGCAACTACTTAGCAGGATGACTAAGGACAAGAAGGAGGAATGTCTTACACTGGGGAGTGGTGGGGGAGGAGGATGGGAGGATCTCAACAGATACCACAATATAAATACATAGTCATAGATGCATAGTGTCTCGTTTGACTTGAGCATTGCCTGAGAGGGATTAGGTGTTCCATAGTTCAAAAGATACCAAGTAGCCTCCTTGCAGAACTGCTGGTGGCATGTTTGCTGAGATTGTCACCCTAAACTTGGACTTCCTCAACGAATACATCTGCAATGTCAAACTAGGTAGCATTTCCCCTTGAAGCAAGGAAGTAACTAAGTGTAAATGCTTTGCACCATGTTATGTTGCCATGAGCTCCACACTGTATAGACAGAAGGGCATCATTTTTTATTTCAAGCTCTTTTCTTTTCCACAGGCCATTCTTATGAGGTTATAATTCACTGGGGCAGGAAAAATAAGGTGAGTATGGTACAGTTAAAACAATAAAAACAAATAGAAACTTCCACTTCAATGAGTCCATTTTTTCAGTACCTCCTTTTAAATCATCATAAATAGGTTATATTAAGAATAACCACAATAGAGAGAGACATAAAGCTACCCTGCAATATGGGAATAGAAAGTAATAAATTAAAATGAAAGTAAAACTTTCTACAGGTAAACATAAGATGTATAGCCAGGAAAAAGATACAATTAATGATTTTACCTGTTTCTCTGTGAGAATGACTCTGCCTAAAAGTTGATTTTCAAGACCTTTCATGGTCACAGTAAAGTCAATGATGGAGGTTTGAGCACTAATTTCAGGAGAGTAACCTGGATTTGGCAATTTTGTAGTAATGTAAAGTCTGAAGCCCTTCATAACATCTACTTCCTTATCACCAACCTTCACCTTAAGAAAAGTATGAAAAAGAAGACAAGATATTAAGAACCAGTATACACTCTGTCAAATGCTGCATGTAGAAACAAAGGCTACATTTTTCTGTTCAAAGGTGTAAAAATCCAGCTTTAAATTATGTGTTTGATGCATAAGTCACATACTCATGAGGAGATATTTTTTTCGAGGGCAAGGGAGTTGGGGTGGGCTGTTTCCACTTGTTTGCTCATACGTTTTATTTTTACCTTGTTGGTTAAACCTGTTTTAATGAAGTTCCTTTCCAAAACATTATCAAGTGTTGGGTCAAGCTCTTCTCCAACATCTTCTATCAAAAGAGGTCTTCCCAAAGAAAGGCTGTCTTCTAAGTGATTTCTAAAATATTTGTGATTCAAAGAAGTGATCTAAAAATACAATCATAGACCTGTATGTTATGCCCAGTAACCAAGATTTTTGTTTGCTTTATATTTATAAATTATTTCGTTTTATTTAAATTACTGACAAAAATCAATGATCTTTTGGTTAGACTAGGATTAAGCAAAAATTGTGACCATAAGAAAAGGTAACATTAGTGTACTATATTCTCAGATCTCACTGAATGAAAACTTCTATATTTCAACCACAGAAGTAGAAGCAAAGCAATGAAGTTTTTCTCTCCTGTGAGTAGAAATAGACCAGAAATTCACAGGAACCTTTTATCACCTGCAATTTTATTTTGGATAACATCCCAAGTCAAACTGCAATAAGAGCAATTCCAAGATTAGGGCTCTTTTTTTTTCCCCTTTAAAATTATATTATACAAGCAATTAGATAGTCTTTGCTTTACAAAATAGTTCTCAGTATAATTGTGATTAATTTTTTTATTTTTTGACACATACACAAAGCACATTCATCTCAGCTTTTTTTTATAGTTCCATTGTTAACATCTAATAATAGTTTTTCATATAACTAGCTAGGCACCCGGTTAAAGTGTTCTGCACTGAAGTAACAGTCAACACAAATGAAAGTGGTTTCATAGTAATACTCTCAGAGCCACTCTATTATCATCCTTCAAATACCTCTCTGTCTTTTTCAAGGATAACTTTTAAAAAAGCTGGTTTATTGGTGTAATCATGACTGCAGCAAGCAAGGGCTTGATTTCTTAAATTTTTTTGCATTTGAATTGGTGTACCTTTCCTCAGACTGTATGTTGTTGCAACACTGTCTTCCCTGTATATTTAGCACTTGGCATCCAGGCTAGGACAATGCATTATTATCAATAATTTCTGATTAAAGATGACAAAAATATCATGCTGTGCATCTTCATTTAAAAACATTTATATGAACCTATATTAATCTCTTATTTGTTTGGAGTTTTTTCCTAATGCTTATAGTATTCTGCAAACATGCTTCAGCCCTTATCAGACATTATCCATCCATCCTTTTTTCCCCACAGTTTATGTTCCATTAAAATAAATTTCTTAAACAAATAGAATCACTGGTACTAATATAATAAGCTTCAAATGTATGTTTTCGTATCTAGCTACATCTCAAATCTACCAAAATAGATCTGAGATACCTTTTATATCCAGATTAGATATTTTATATAAAAGGCATTTGCTAAATATTCTTTGAATCACTGAATTGTAATGCTTTGTAAGATAAGAGTTTCTAGGGTTTATGAAAGCAGTGGTATGCCTATTACCTGAAGTTCATTTCTGCCTTCCTTATTTTTAATCCAGATTTTACCCTGTGCTTGTGGATCGATTAATAAAGGATAACGAGATGCTTTAGTGACAATGATGCCATTTTGTATGGATAAGTCATCATTCGGTAATCCTTGCAGGTTCCATTCACTAATAGTTGGAGCATCAGTCAACATTTCTATGAGGTTCAAGTTGTTACCAAAGGGGATTTTCCGGCTCTTCATTTCCCTTTGCCAATCATTTAATAGCAGATTACGGAACTCTTGGTTAAAAGGACCAGAATAGGACAGAAAAGCAGTAGCCAAAAGTACATCACCTTAAAGAGAAACAGGAAAAGAAGAAATCAAAACATTACAACTTGGCCAATTCTATTCAGAATGAGCTGCTTCCTTCTCTAGTTGTTATTTGGTTTGGCTGGTAACTGAAGAACACAAAGACAAATCAGCCTTTTTCCCAAGGCTCATTACATAACAAGACAATGCTGCATTTCGGTAGCTGCCATGTTTACTTTATCCTTACAACTGTAGGAATTAAGAGATGGGCATCTGGCACCCAGCCAAGGTCAACCCAACACACATAACACTATTCCAAATGCCAGACACTTCATGAGGACACAGGGGAATAAATTTATGCATAAATTTCCAATTCCAATATTTCCCTACACATTCATGAGAACAAGGTTAAACAGTATTTGAGGGGAGGGGGAGAACAGAACCTTCATTTAGGAGTACTAATTCAGAACAAATCAATTACAGTTATCACTACTAATAATAAGTAATAATGTAACAGGTATCATTATGGAAGTATTAGGTAGTTGTGCTCTGTGATAGGATGAGAGGTAGGTGAAGGTGATGAGAGGTAGCAAGGTGAAACACAGCAAGTTCCACCTCAACATGAGGAAAACTTCTTCACTGTGAGAGTGACAGAGCCTGGAACAGGCTGCCCAGAGAGGTTG
>JAAGNO010005118.1:0-16434 GCA_033439905.1 Ceryle rudis
AAGATGAAAATGCTGTAATAAAAACTAGCAGTGCAGCTTGGGCCGAGGCTTGTTTGGATCCTGTTTAAAATTTCTCACCAGCTTCATCCTTGCAACTACGCATTGCACAGCATCCCTTTTGTGCTTGTTTGTAGTCCTACCAAGTTGAACAGGGTACTTGCAGCATTGGAGGTTTGCCTCATTCTTCAATTACTGCAGTGGAGCATCGTACAAGGCCAGACATACAAATTGTACCTTGTTGAACGAGCAAGGTACTGGGAGGCTGAAGACTAGAGGGGTCTGTGTGTACATTAGGGTGCAATGAGATGAAAGTGCCCATGATTATCTATTCTTCCACCTCCAATCTACTAGAATTTTAGCTTAATCTACAAAATAAAATTTTACAAGTCAGTCAAATCATGAACTAAAGCCTTAGCAAGGAAAAAAAGTTCACAAATCTGAAATTATTATTTAAAGTAGAATTCCAGTTAAGTGGATGAATGGGAAATGCAGAGGTATCAGCTGGATTCAAGCTAGTCACTGCAGCTGTCTGCTCACAGATATATGACTCACAGAAATGATCTCCATTGGTTTACATAGGAATTGTTTAAGAAGCAAAATATCAGAAACAAAAAGTGAGCAAGCCACTGAGATGGTGTGCAGATACCTGTGTGAAAACTGCAGGAAAGAAAGCCTATTTCACACTCCCTTAAGATGAATGGGTAAACTAGCATGTTAATGAAACACAACACTGATGTTAAGCTGGGATACATAGCAGAACGTAGCTGAAAGGATACAGAAACAGATTTAACAGGCTGTAATTATAGATGGAAATATTGCTCTTCCCTCATCTGCCAAAAATCCCACAGTACCTTTCCCAGTGTTTTGGTTCACTGCTGCAAATTTTTTTTTTTAATTATTTTTTTTTTTTACTCTGTTATTCCACACTTCTAAGTGGCAGTGAGGCTTCAAAATCCCTTCCTGTAGCCTGTCTTCTTCCTACCCACACTGCTGGAACCGTGGTCCCTTCTGCCCCTCATGCCAAGCCACCCCCTCCACAGCTCTGCACAGGAAAGAGAATTAGCAGCACTGGTAGTTGTTCTATTAAAGGCAATGTATTCCTGGGAGTGGGGTGGGGGGTTGTGTATCTCAACCTTGGCAGGGACTGCCCGAACAAAATCCCTGATATTAGCCTCCCTGAACAGAGGGAACAATCTGAGTAGGATAAAAACCATCAGAGCTTTCTCCTGTCTCTAATTTCAAGGCTTAAAAAATTGACAAGTGTATTTCCTGCGGTGATGCTGCTATATACCCTATACCTGAGCCATAAATAAGACTGTAGTGGTATTCAATCATCAGAAAAGAAAAAAGAAAAAGTGGAGAACTAAGATCTTATATTGACCTAAGCCTCAGACTTAGATAAACTTGTCAGGAATATCACTTTGTGGTGACTTTATCTTTGCTAAACTTGTGTGTGGGGAAGAGGTATTCTCACAGCTCACAGAGGCCGCTGTGACTGGAGGAAACCCACTTGATGCATTGCCAGAATACCACCCTCTTGCATTAAAATAAAACCTTGGCTCATGGATCCAGTTAAATTTCTATGTCAGAATAATAATTATAATGCGTTTCCTTTGAGAAAAATATTTGCAATTAATAATTGCAAGGGGAGTGTAGAGGAACTATAAACCAGGTCCCAGTCCTGCCCATGTCCCAAGTGCTTTCAGAAGAGGTGATGTACCACTCTTTCTGTGGTCCCGGTGACCAAAACATGTTAGGGTTTGTGCAGGTCATGAACATTGTGAATTAATATCTCCCCGTCACATCCTTCCTATAAGCAGGCAGCTGTAGTAAAGTTTACTAGCAGTCCAATATTATTGATGCTTTCAATGCTTTGTACTTGGCTTTTAGCTAAGGTCATTCAAAAATGGTCTTCAACACCCATCTCATTTGCTTTTTTATGCTTGCCAATTTAGTGTTGTATTCACAGTGATTAATTAGTTTGTGGTGAAGGTTTATTAGGTAATCTTTCTGTCAATCAAAAAATCACAGGGGTTTCTGAGCAAAGAACACCCAGAGATTTTATAAAGATAAGGAACTGATATTGTTATCTTTGTGTACAAAAAGTAGGAGCTTAGCCTCTACATGTGACCATGTACAAAAGACTTTAATGCTGGGTTTTTATACATGTTCAACCACAAAAGCAGTTTGGTTCCCTCAGATTTTATTTATATTTTTAACAAGAGTCTAGAAAGTGCTTTACCTGTAGACATCTACAGCCCATGTTTACTGTCTGATGAACCTGTAGGACTATTTTAAAAGACCAAGCAGTAGACTTCAATAAAGAAAAAAGTGCTGTAGGCCATCATTTGGGAAATTTGCTATGCAGTTCACTCATCTCAATATGACCCAAAGTGAGATAATACTTCATGAATTCAAAAGCATCTTCACCTGGAAATTCTTTCAAATGTTCATATTTGGGTACATAATTTGTATATATATTAAAAAAAACCCCAACAAAACAATTTAAAGATATTTCTGATTTTACCCTTTTCTTCATGTGTGGAATGATAACCGAGATTCCTTTCAGGGAAGAATGAAAGATTACATCAAATTAACTATTTCTAAAAATGAAGAATCAGCAGCATACTGTGAAAGAAACATAGAGAGATTATAATCTGTCTTCTTTCTTTATGCATATATTTACTGGTCTTTTATATTGTTCCCAGCATTGTGTGAAAATTTGCTACAATCTCTACTGAGCTATTTTCTATTTATGATCTTTCTTGTTGATGGACATATCTCAAAACAAAAACTAAACCAAAAAAGGCAGAAAATAGCAAGATTCTTATCTGCCTTTTAGAGAGGTCACTTAACTAATCTACATGAACCTGGTGTTTTCCAGAATATCTTGAACCTTACTCTGAAAAATACAGTGAAGGTAAATGGCTTTCTTGACCAGAAAGGTATTATACTGAAGAGGCTGGGAAAAGTGCTTGAAGATATTAGCTGATTAAATTATGCACTATGTAAATGTATATCACAGTATGATTTTTTCAGTATTAAGGTTGGTCTAAAATGTAAAATGGTATACACCACTGTAAGAATAAGTACTAAGTTAACTGGACTCCTTCCTCAGTCACCTCCTTGAGAAAGCTGTGGGTTATTTCTATCACTCAGAGGTGATGAACAGGCAGTAGCAAAATCAGATGACAAATTCAGATGAAATTATACAAGTTTACCCCCCCCCCCCCCCCCCGCTAAATGCAGGAGTTCTTTTGTGGGCTTTGGGATTACAGATCTGGAGCTGGAACAGGAAAAGATAAAGGGCACATGGGGGCACAAATTGGATAACTTTGACATAAGGACAGATAATATAAAACTATAATCTGTTAAATATATAATCAGAGTATTTAAAAGCAGCTTTTCCAAATTAAAAAAGAAATAGACAAGTATATGTCTGTGAGAAAATAATTACAGCCCATGTTCTACAGCTTTGATAGACACCCCCTCCTCACACCCACTCTTATGTACAAACCCAATATAGACTGACTCCAACTGATTAACGTGAATATACAGAGACAGGTATTAGCTGAGAGTTCAGCCACAGACTTAGCTTGACTATACAAATGAAATAGATTTTGATTGTATTATTTTAGCGTTAAAAATCAAGCAGCTATAGGAAAACATGTTCAAAATTATTCTGGAAGCCAGAACAATGTAATTTCAGTATATCTTTATTAATAATAATTTCTAATTTTATTATTTCTGTTTTACTTAGACTGCATTTTGTTGAATTGGCTTTTGAAGAAGCTTTCATGGCTTTATCAAAAGTGGTAAGGCTCCATTCAGATGCTTCCTTTCATGCCTGAGACATGAAATTGGAGTAACCAACAATTTGCACGCATAATTCCAGCATAGCAAATGAGGAAACAAAGAGAGAGGCAAAAATTCAATCTGCTGTTTTCCTGGTCTTATTGCAAGAGGCCACAACCAAAAAAACAAAACAAAACAAACCAGCAAAATTAGCTGTTTTTTTTGAGATTCCCCCAGAAAGCTGTATCACCAGCATTTCGTCTATGGGTATGCAGGAGATGCTGGTACGCCTCGCATGCCTGTGGTAGATGGATGATACTGATGGCAATCTAACTAGAACATCCTGCCTGAATATGAACAACAGATTTGTCAGTGTGTGACAGGCTGACAGCCCAGCTCCCAGCTGCTTGTCCACTGTTGTTAAATCAGTACCTTGTCTAAGTGTTCAGCAAAGAGGCAATCTGCTTCCTCCATTCGTACAGGCAGGTTGCCAGTTAAAAAACAAGTATTGGCTTTAGGCTGCAGTGCCATAATGCATTGAAAAGATGCAATCTAAACCTTTGTATACTCCTTAGGCAACAAAGAGCAGGACTTAGAAGTACAGGCTCAGACTTGAGACTATCCTTTTCAAAACGACAAGGATAACTCCACAGGGGAATCATGAAAGAAATTCATGAGGATTTGAAAGCTGGGGATGACTTAATAGAACTTATTTAAGGGGGAAAATATGGTTTATTTTGGTATCAGGGAAGCAAGCTCATGCTACTGTACTGAAGAATGTGTCTGAATTTCCTTTATAACCCTATTTTAAAGCAGTTTATAATTCATCAACAGTAACAATTACCTCTAGGCTGAAATTACATATGCAAAGATGCAATCCAGAAGTACTTTAGGGGGAAAAAAGAAAAAAACCAGGAAATAAAAAAGCCCTGCTAATGTACACAGAAACACTAAGTTACAGAACACAACGAAACAGCTTATTGGTTTCAGGGGCTTTTTTTTTTTTCTTTTCTGTGACAAAAAGTCGCCAGCTGGTTTCAGTTCTTTAATTGGGTTGCTATATGTGGACCATATGAAAGAGACATTTGAAAACAATAATGAAACAAACTAATGAAATCACAAATCCTAGCATTAATACTAATGTTTTTGGCTTTTGGGTGTGGTGTGCATGTAAGTCAACCTCTGAGGTGATGTTTAGTTGTCAGAGAACTGAGAAGGATTTATACTACCAGCTGCAACATCTCTGTTGAAGCATTTTCGGTCTGGCAAATGATTCATAAGGTATATTTAAGAGTGTGTAAACACAGATCTATACATCAGACCTCTACGGGCTCAGAAAGAGCCATTATAGTCTATTTGATCAATAATCATCATAGTCTCATTCATGTCCGCCACGTGAGTGAGGCTTATCAGCAGTGTCACCAGGCACCCTTGTCCCTAGATCAACATGCAGTGAAGGAGGTCCTATCAAGTCTCACGTTTTGCTCCTATTCTTGGTTGGGATCCTTGCCCAACACTTCCAATCACTGCCTCTCCCTCAGGCAGAAATTTCATGGGGTTTTTTGTGCACCACAGGGAGGGAAGCAAGCTGCACCTTCCCACCACTCTTTAGCTGCTGCTTACCTTGGGTCAATAAATCATACTCAAGTCTGAAGCATGCTGTTGCATAAACATATAAGGTTCTTTATGCACCTGTATCTTCTTAAGAATCTTTTTCACCCGTTCCTAAGTCAGGTAAGTATTCCTGTTCAGAATAATGTTTATAAGCATACATTTAATCTTAAGTATTGAGATTTAAACATGCACTTACTGTCTTTCCCAATTAAAAAATGTCTCTAAAAACAAAAGTAAGAAGAATTATATGCATGTATACATTTACATATATTCTTGAAAATTCCCCATTCAAAAGTAATCACACACACTTCTCAAATACATTAGTTACCACTTTATCTCCTTCAAAACTCACAGTATGGCCTTTAGAAAATAAGGCAAACCGGAGGATGAAGAGACATGTAAACAAACAAACAAACAGAAACCAAACCACCACTACCCAAAAAAACACCGCAACAGAATAATTTGCTTGCAGAATAATATTTTGCAACCTGTGTGGCCTATGTGGAATACATAATGGTTCAGAATAAAAGACATAGTAGGCAGGTTTAAGTCTGAATTCTCCTCTTAGTAAGAAATCCATGTCTAATGAATGCTGAAAGAAACTTTAGGTCACATCACACCATCAAGCATGCTGATAGCTGATAAAATAACTATATCTTATGAATAAAATGAGAAAAAATTAAGCTAATATTCTATTATCATGTCCTTCTCCACTTCCCTTATAATTACTAAGTATCAGATCAGTTTGTATGATGATGTTTCCCCTTTCTCTAGCAGATGTGTAAGTTTTAGCAGAAAGCTAGTCAAACTACAAGGTTTAAAGTGAGAGGACAATCTGTTTGTGCTTTCCAAGTGTATTGTAGCTGGAGTAATTTTTACTGTTTGCCACAATTTAAAGGGGAAGAGGGCAAAATATGTATGGAAGAAATGCCTTCTCTGCATCTCATGTCGCTGTTAAGATGCATCATAAAATTCAAACAAAATTCTGTGATAATTAGCTTCATAATAATATACTCAGAAAAACAATGCTGCATCCTATGCCAGAAACTATTTTCTGCTTCAGTATTTTACTATGGGTGTACTTTTTAAAAGAGCCAACTATTCTAAACTAGAGCTGCTTTATTTTTCTTTTCCCCACAGAAAGGTAGGCATCAGTGTACTCACCTGCAACCTGGTATCTTCCCATTTGTGGAAAAAGAGTTGTATTACAAAAGAGAATCATCAAAGAAATACTAAAAAGTTCAGGCTCTTCACACACTTCATGTTAGGACATTTATAAAATAATATACTTGTTTGTTTGTTTTACCAGTCTTCTTGATTATTATCTTTAGTTAAATATGTAATTTAATTCTTTTTTCTCATTCTGGCCATCTTTGTAACCTGGATAGTGGCAGTGAACATCTGAATTGCACCTTTATTTACAGCTAAATGTTTGTTTCTCTAGGATAATGAAGTGCCTTCAGCAGCTCTGCTTGAAGAAGAATTTTGAAAGCAGCTCTGTAAAAATGATAATTAACATGACAATTAATATGGAGGCATTATCTTACTACTTTATCAAGGCACTGATGCTAATGAAAAAGTTACTGAAATGTTACTTGCTTGGCCAAAAAATTATAATAGCAAATCGAATCTGATACAACATTTACACAAATCAGTGGAAAATTTCCTTCTAGTCCAATGGGCTTTGGCTGCATTTTTACATAGTATATAGATATGAATACAAAAAATATTTTAATATTCAGTGTATTTATTTTTTCGATTGCTAATCACACACTAAAGTACTAATTTCAACAGCCTGGGGAAAGGAAGGGAAGTCAGTGGGTCAGACCCATATCTCCAGTAAACATGTGGCTCTGGAGTTATTAAGGCAAAGTAATTTTCATAAATTATGTGGTGAATCCAGAATGTAATATCTAAAATATGTATTTTAAATTCAAAGCAGACCAAAGAAAGCAGTTCTGTTAAAACACACCTAGATCAAAGTGCTGCCTAGTTTCCAAGTCCTACATACCTTGCACCAACATGCAAACACCTGAAAAGTACCATTGTCATCTTTGAATAGAGATAGCCAGGTATTTTTTCCCTGGAGTTTCCCCTCTCTTCACTACATACATAATCAGGAATAGCAGCGTACACGCAGAGAAAGCTTTTTTTTTTTTTTTTTTATTTAAATTCAGAGTGAAGAGGGCTTTGTATGTGGATAACTATTTTTGCCTTCATATTTCCCTTTTCAATATGATTTTCAGTCAGCATGATATTATGAATCCTATTTAACTATGCTTAAGATCTCTCATTTAGAATTAAGTGGAAGAAGAAAAGACAAAATTGTCTTTGCAGATGTTAAGAAGAAATTCATTGCAACCAATCATCGTTTAATATCCAGTGCTGACTTTCCGAACAAGTGCTTTCTCTAAATAATAAATCAAATGAGTTGGCACTAACAATAATACCTTTGAATATGAATGAGGAAAACAAGAATATTAAAACAATAGAAACATTAACATACAAACCCCTGCCATTTACAGGAGGGAATGGCAGAGGACAATGTAAAAAAATAGCTGTTGCTTTTATACAGTTTTGTGTGATCTGTCACCAGCAGTGGTGATGGCTGTTACGGAATGAGACCGGGTCCTTCCAGCTGCCAGGTACTGCATCCTTTAAATCCAAGCCTGAAGCATTTCTTTTTTAAATAGTAAGTGATGATGCTGAACAATGCACCTGACCAGGCTCTTTTCCCCATCATATCCCCATCAGTGATCGCTCAGTCACATGGTTGGGTGGGCTGACAAGTGATCCCCCACCAGAAGCACCCTCTTTCCCTTTGGACCAGAAGTCCTACCCTGCGCTCTGCTGGTGCTTCCCAGGAGGACTTTCCTCCAGCTGCATGACAGGGGAGATAAAAATCTGCAGCCTGCAATAGGTCTGTGAGAGCATGTGGACCCTAGGAGTGTTGTATGTTATTTTGTCACTAACACACACTGATGAGATCACCTGGCAAGTACTGGGACCTCTGAAGGTTTATTTTATCTTTGCCTTCTGTTGCTGAAGGGTA
This sequence comes from Ceryle rudis, assembly GCA_033439905.1. Taxonomy (NCBI): domain Eukaryota; kingdom Metazoa; phylum Chordata; class Aves; order Coraciiformes; family Cerylidae; genus Ceryle; species Ceryle rudis. Next base: position 8,462 of record JAAGNO010005118.1, read on the forward strand.
TTAGATATCATACTACACACTAGGTCACCCCATTAACCAAAAGGTGCCACAGAAGACCCAAGAGTCAGATGCAAGTTTAGCAAACTAATTCAGGTTATGGATGTGAAGTCCAGATCTGGGGAGAAAAAATGGCTGGCTGTCTCTATTCAAAGATGACAAAGGTACTTTTCAGGTGTTTGCATGTTGGTGCAAGGTATGCAGGACTTTGGACTAGGCAGCACTTTGATCTAGGTGTGTTTTAACAGAACTGCTATTCTTTGGTCTGTTTTGAATTTAAAATACTTATTTTAGATATTACATTCTGGATTCACCACATAATTTATGAAAATGGCTTTACCTTAATAATTCTGCCATATTCACTAGCTGTATAAATAACATGTCATAGGACATGATGACTGAATGGGCAGGTTGAAGACACAAGTTCCAAACAAAATGAGCAGCAACTTCTAGATTAGCCATCAACAATTTAACTGTTTGAACTATCTGTTATGATCAGTGTAGCAAATTACTTTGGAGCACCATGCTCTTATATGCCTTGACTTTCACAAGGATAACTGTTACATCTTCTGCTAAGCCTCTGGATGCCAACAAGTACAAAGAAAAACATTAAGGGGAGAATGGTAATCAGGATTGACCTAAACCCATTTCTCTTGTGTTGGGGCTGGATTAATGTTACACCTTGAAACACCTAAAGAAAAGAAGACAAAAAGGGATGTGAAGATAACTAACACATAGGAACAATCTGGCTTTTCTCTGGGAGAACAGTGTCACCGAGTGACCAAATAACTTCACTGAGGTCCCAGTGAAAGCCTGGTGTCACCTCTAACTAAATCTCAAAACCAGTCTGTTAAACACAATGCTACCCATGCAAAAATGCAGGGCTTTGAGAATGAAAATGCAAACTCTCATATGCTGTGAACTTGGCTACTCCCTGGGCACTAAGAAGTGAGAAACTATTCTGCAGATTAGTGCCATTTATCTGCACATACCTATACATCTTGATCTGCTCCAGGCATGCTGCTGCAGAAATAGGGTTAGAGGGCACACTGGCAGCCCTGTTCTGCTGCAGAGGTCAAGGAGCAGCAGCATCAGTTCTTCCTAGCTATGGGGACTGTGCCAGCCTTGTAGTTCTTTCTGACTGGCCCAGACCTCTCTCTGCTGGAGCTGGCACAGGGGGGGATGTTGACTACTACCTACTCTATTACTGACATGAAGATGGCATAGTTTTAATTCCTGTTGTCGAGCTCTGATTTATTGACCTTATACCAGTTCCCAGTACAAAAGCATATTTATTTTTTTTTTTTAATCAACAAGTGATTTTAAGGACCCTTGAGATAACTGCACTTCTTAATTGTATATGAAGTACATCCACATCCTTGCTATGCTTTCAGCTTCACTGGAATTCTCTGTGGATTTTTCCTTGCCTTCTTGGGGTGTTGCTTACACAATCCTACCTATTATGGATATGTCTAAAATACAAAAAAATGAGAGCTTTTGAGTAAACTGCAACATCCTACTTTTGTTCAGAGTCAGACAGTATGGCAAGATGCTTTAGCAGCACATTCCTAAAGGCTGGTGTTCCAGACCCTACAATCAAATGTGAGGCTGTATTTGTAAGCAATTGTACCAGATGGCTGCATATTATGGAAGGTTCAATGCCATTAAGAAATCCAGGATGATGATAATAATTAAAGAAGGACTTCTTCATAATTTCACTCATGGCAAAACTATGTTTTTTTTAAAGGTGATGACCAAGTATTATTCAGACCTCAACAGCCACCTTGGATGCTTGTTTAAAGTCAGACTAGAGCAGCATGTAGCTACATCTAACACTCTGTTTAGTGTGTGTAAAGCAGCAGGAAATCTTCAGTCTGAATGAGAAAGGAGAAAAACAAGGCAGTGATTCACCAAAGCCAAAATCTTTGCTTTGTTGTATACTATTCTTCTTCTGAGCTTGCATATATCATCATACTAAGTAACTGCTAAGGACTGAAATGAAAAACTCTTCTAGGTGCCATTCAAGTTAAAATGCTGCTTTTTCAGTATGTGCACATGGTCACACACAGAGAAAATAGAGCAAGTCCATTTTTGGCACATCCCACACATAATTTCAAGACAAGTGGGATAGCAACAGTTTTGTTGGTGAATCATGCTAGAAAGTCTGATAAGGAGTGACACAGCATCCCTGTCACAACAGAAGAGTGAGAGGAGGGATCACTTCTCATAGGGCAAAAGATGCTGTAGTCACAGACACGGACACTAGGAGCAGAGGAGAGGCTGGTGGTGGATGGATATGTCCATCACATACATGATGATGTAAGCTGTGGACACGCTCTTCATCCTGAGAAACAGCAAGCACCAGCACTCCAATTTCCAAATCCTACTATGTACCTATGGAGGTGAATACATTTTGCTGAATACTTGCACAGGAGATGGCTGTGGGTAGTTCCTTCAATGACAGAGGAATAAGTATTACTAGGCTCTGTTGTTCACAAGCACTGTGCCACAATATTCCAGAGGGATTTAGAAAGCAAATTAACGGAAAATAGAACATACTTAATGCTCTGAGATTGAACTAAGTGTTCAAAAGTATAGCAAATGTACTTAGTGTATCTGAATGCCTTCAGCCAACTGTAGCAATTTGTCTTACAGATATGTCTCCCAAGAAATGCTTCTTCTTTTAGCTATTTTGCATAGCTAAACCGTGACAGTCACTACCCAAAAACACATGAAAAAAACCTTTTAGAAGAAAAGTTAGTCAATGCTAAAATGACAAGAAAACTCAGTTAGGAACAGAGAATGAAAATGAATTAATGACAATAAAATGGAAAAGGTATTTTAGACTTTTCCAATACATTTGCTGTAAAAACACAGAAGAATATCATTCAGATCATGTTATCCAGTTCCTTCTGAACTACTGAACAACAGCTTTTCCACCCATCACCTCTCCTGAAATCATCATACAACCCACTGGCCACCACCATACAGGGTTCCCTAACAAACTGAGAGGCCATCTTCAAACATCCAAAGTAACAGAGCATCTATCACTGCCTTCACCAAAGAGATTAGCCTTCTTATATATTCCCTCTCCCACTGCCAGAAAGTTTGACCCAGGACAAAAGCACTTTTTGACAATTTTTGTTGGTACTAGTCTCGTCAAAAGCTATGTAGGGATTCTCCAAGCATAACGAGGAGAAAAGTTAAATTATTACAAATACAGTGTAAGGTTGAGGAAAAGAACAATACAAGCCATTTACATAATATTTACCTGTGATAACATTAGGCTTATTGCAGCTACAAACTGAACTGTAACAACTGATCCCATACTATATACCTTTAAATGATTACATGGTGGACAAATGCAAGCAGATACAATTTAATCAGTTGAGACCAACTGAGGTCTGATTGCTCAGATTGCTGGTACCTACTTATATTTATGCATTTGAATAAAAATGACTGAAAAAAAATCAGGCTAGACTTTTCCACAGGTAAATGTTTTTTAAGGGCCTAATTATATTCCTTCTAGAAGAGAATTTTGGTTAACCATCTTCATGAACTCTGCTCCAGAACACACTGTCTAACATGAAGGCTGGCCTGGAACCATGTGGTAACATTTAAATGTGACTAAGTGAAGCTTTCAAATCCTTCTTCTCTCAGAAGCACGTGCAATCTATAGGTGGCCATTTCTGCAATCAAGCCAATTTAACATGGTTCAGGCAGCCTGTGTCACGTCTGGCAGGACTCCATGACTTTGGATTCCTTCCAGGGTCAGAAATGTCAGATCACGGGGAGGGGGCTGGAGGGGACCTGATGAAAATTTCCTGGGTGCTCCCTCCTCTGCCATTCCTACTCTTCTTGAAGTGATGGCAAGCCCTCCCTAAAGTTGAGAAGACAACATCTTGTAAAGATAATTTGGACACCAAGGATTTATGAAGCAGACAACTGTACAAACCAGTTTCTTTTCATGTCTGTAGCGATCGGGAATCATTTACACAGCTTTCTGCTAATATATATATTTATTTTCACACCACACCTTTCCTTGTGCCTTCCCATTGAGGAAAATGGAGCTTCCCATATTTTAGACAATGATTCATGTGTGGGAATCTATTGCCAAAATTGCAGCTACCCAGTGTTTTGTCAGAACTTGCTTCTTGGAGTCATCATTTGCCCTGAAACTTTCTTTAAAACTGTTAAGAAGGTGTAACAGTTGCAAGTCACAGTATATGTGTAATACTAACCATTATTTTGCTTATTTTAAAATATAGAAATTATTGAACTATTTGCTTCATTTTTTTGTTTATTTTTCAACATGGAAATCTTGTTTATTTAAATACCCTGCACACACTGAATTTTCTGGTTATGAAAAAAGTGAAGAAAAATACTATTTGCTTTTAGGTAATCAGATTCTGTGGGATCTAATCCTATATCCTATTTATGGCTGTGCTAGCTATTCAAAATTAAAATGAACCTTTCATCCATGTGTATCATAAATGGGCATTTATCAGGATTATATGATTTTGCAATCCATCTGAATATGTAACCAGAATTTGTTTTCTTTCCGTTTCACTATGTAATTACCATGCAACAATAACAAAAGTGACATGTTTGAAGAACAGATAAAATGCTGTAAATTGGCCAGTAATGGTGATATTTCCTCATCTCCTGAAAAACCCATTTATTCTCTCTCTCAACAAATCAAGGCATTGTCAGCCCATACTCATCTTGTGGCCAGAGGGGCCCTACCAATTTCTAGATGTAAGTGAATACTGGAATGCAGATGAGAGCTACTAACTAAGGCTTTCAACCCAGGCAGCTGGTCTTAGCTTGCCTCAATTTCTAAATCATCCATAATGGGGCCAAGACCTCCAAAGCACTAAAAAGAGCGAGCTGACATGCTGGACAAACTGTTAATTTTTTCCTGAAGAAGCTGCTATATTGCACATCTGTCACTGCTGTGCAGACAATTACTCATGGAGTGGAAAAAAATCTGCTGCTTGTTGCTAGCGTAGTTGTTAACGGGTGTAATGGAGAAACATGAGAGCATGAGAGCTGCAACAGGAAGGCCCCTCAGCCTTCTCCCTCCTTTTGTGAAGTTGTACTTAGAAATTAAAACAATTGAAAGCACCCACGCTCTGTGGTGTGCAATCTGAATTGATACAAGTAAATCCATACCTTCAGACATTTGATATTCTATATTAGACTTGCAAGCTGCAAAAATTTTTTTACTTGATTACTACCTGCCCTAGAAATATGCCTCTCTAAATTGTGTTGCTCTGTAACACACATGGGTCAGATTTTCAGACACCATCACTGCAAGATGATAAACACAACATGCAAGACAGATGAGAATACATCTGCTGAAAGTGTTGGTTTTTTTCATGCCATGTTTCTTAAATATGTTACAATTAACATGAAAAAATGCTTACTTATATATGATCCACAAATATTAGCCCAAGAGATGCTCAAACTATCATTAATAATTGTTCTGAGCCAAATAAGGAAAATGATTGCCAGGGTTCCGAAGCAGGGCCAGCCAGCCGGCCTGCGCTTGGTCCTGGAGAGCAGGTGGAGCAGAGCATGGGACAAGTCAGTGGATATAAAAACTACCCAGGTAGGGCCTCATAATAATATTCATCAAAGTTGGCAAAATCACAACCTTCAACCATGATAGTCACACCTGTCATTAAACATTTAGTGTAAATTTGTATTAAAATACCGACCAAAGATGGGCTCACCTATGGAACGGGTTTAATATTTTAGTTATTAAATCAGCATACAGAACGATGAAAATATCAGCAAGCGCTTTTCTAAACATTCCTGATGACAGTAAAACCTTGGAACAATAATCTGATGCTAGTCTACAAGATACTTCCCCCTAGTTTAAGAGCTTATGTGACTTAGAAGCTGACACGTTAAAGGTGTGAGTGTGACATTTGCCTGCCAGAGCCCCAAGGGCTTGCACTGAGCAGTTTCTCAAAGTCAAAAGGTAGGTTAAGAGTTCTGTCTCAGAGCCCAGCTAAGGGCTTGCACAGAGGCAGTTTGTGTCTGTCTCAGTGCAAGCCCTTAGTGAGGCTTTAGCAACCAGGAGTGTGGTCACAAGAATCTCAGAGTTGCAAACATCTTAACCTTTTTTCCGATGTGCACTGTACCAGCCTGTATTCTTGTCTCATGGCAAGTTTGGCTGTTATCCCACACACACCAACTGAAGGAAAATTTAAGAACCATCAAGGAATGCTCTTCTGTGGCAGAGTGGGCAGAGTCTGCGAACTGGAGGGTGATTTATGCTGACAACTCAAAGGCTGAAGACATCTCTAATGTACAGATAAAACCAAAAGTGGCAAGAGTAGATCTTACCCTCAGCAGCTAGTAGCACTGTCTTGCTGGAGAGAAACTGGGATCTATTTAAAATGTCAGGTGTATAACAGAATGTGTCTGTGCTTAGCAGGATACCAGCAGGAGCCTCTGTAATTCATTTGCCAGTTGATTATGTATTATCATAAACCTGCTAAATAAAATAGTATTTATTAACAGTTGATTAAAAAAACCCAACAAACAACAAACCAGCAAATACCGAACACTTTCAGGAGAACTTTTGATAATGATAAAATTGATGTCGCATTAAACTGACATCATAAAATACAATAAAGATTATGAAGTTGGGTTAAAAATCAAAACAGAGTAAAAGTATATTTCATTTACCAAAGATAACAGTAACAAAAAAGTGGCAGCTTGTGTCACTGCAGAACAGACTTAAATATTTACTTGGATGGGTTGTGAGAAATGGGTGAAAAATGCTGCAGAATGGAACAGAACTTCTACCTGCACCTGCAGTGACTCCTACCTTATCAGCAGGCGATGCCTGTGCCAACAGGATGGCCACTTCAAAAGGACATCACCAATTTAATGCTTCCTCTGAAAACTCCTGCTTTAAGTAACACCCAAAGTGCTGAAATCTGGAAAGAAAAAATAACTTGATTTCTGTCGAACTCTGACCTCACATGCCTCACACTGCCACATGAAGTCAGACTTTCAGGGTTTTGTTTTCTCATGGTTTAATTGCATTCCTTCACCACATATATGACCTCAAAATATATTTGGTGAATTTTCTGTTCACTTGTTGTTAACATCTTCTCTCATAGAGGGTTTAAAGAACCTCAACCCACCTGGGCCCTGTTTAAAATACCTACAGTAGCCAAAGAGAAGAAAAGCTGACTTGGAGCCGACAGGAAATTTTGGCCAAGATCACACAATTTCCTACCTTCATGACTGTTTCTTTTTCCTTCTTTTCAATCAGTATTTACCATGAGAAATAGCTGCTGAATGCAGCTCCACACAAACAAAAGGAGAGGTCTCATTCATTGTGCACTTCAGAAATTGCCTTTTATTCAGGGAAATTTCTTCAGAATATTCTCTCTAAAGGTATTTTTCAGAAATAATTAGGATCACAAAGGTAGTATATAAAATGTCACAGAATTTTTCTATGGCTTGAAAAATAATTATCAGCTTATTTGCATTGTTAAACGTTAATTAGCTGTGAATGGTAATTTTTTTAACACTGCTATACTTCAAATTCTCATTACAAAATAATTTCAGCTCTATTAATTAGTTCTAACAGTAACTCATAGTAATGGATGACACCTTAAGTGAGCTATTAAATGCACTTTACCACTGATTAGGAAAAAGACAACTAAAAAAACCCGGCTAGGTTTACATAAAGACAGAACATGAAACAATACATTCTAGATTTATTGACTTTAGTAGAAGCAACTCACCCCTTTTAAGTAATGCAGGCTCAGCAGAACCAGAGATTTTCTCACACTTCTGTGAGGTACGTGGGGTGACAAACATTTAACAAATGGCTTATCACTGAACTGTTTTTTTTTTTTTTTTTTTTTTTTTTTTTAAATTTTTTTTTATATTTTTTCCTTTTTGTTTCGCTCTTTGTTCTTTTTTTTGTTTTTTTTGTTACAACT
>JAAGNO010005118.1:25843-53021 GCA_033439905.1 Ceryle rudis
TAAGATGCTTCTTTTCTGTCATCAATTAAAATAAAGCCATATTTATTTTGCAATGCTTCTTGTTATAACCCACACAGAATTAGGTTTTGCAGTTCGTCCGGTAATAAGGGTGGGGAGCCTTTTAAATTAATTTTGAGACTTATTTTATCAGGCAGCCAGAGTGCATTTCTGTCAGCTAAATCCAAGTCCAAGTCCTTTCGGTCTCTGGATGGCTCGTATTGGCTCTGCTATCCCTTTGCCGTCTGGTCCGAGGCCTGTGCCAGGAGTCCAGCCCATACTCTGAAGCATTCTGTTTCCAATGTTGTTTTCGGGGATTGGCTGGGTGTTTTCACCTACAAACCCTGAGATTAAAGAAACACACAGCATTAATCAGCACTGCCTGCCATGTGGAGAAGAGCAGGATAATCTCCCTTAAAGCTTTAAACCTTCTTATTCTCCTAATTCATCTAATAGGTTGCTAGAACAGGCTGTCTTTGCACATGTTGACCTCCTGACTGCATATGATTCTAAATAATACAGTCTTACACTTTGCTTTATTTCTAATGTTTTTAAACACTCAGTTTTTAAGTACAACAAATATTGTCACAGATCTTTTATATTCTAATACAGCGAATTTTATATCAGTCTCAAAGAACATGCATCACCTGCACAAGTGCACCAATACGTGTGCAAGACAGCATGAATTTCTTGTCCTGTACAGTAACTAAACTGAGGCACATCATAGTAACGTGACCATGCTTCCATTCTTAGCAATTTTTATTAATGCTCAAGATCTCTTTCAAAAAATCCCCACAGTAAATAATTTCTGATTAAACAACTACAGCTATTACAGAAACAGTGCAGACAAGTGGTCTAGTATTCCAAAATGCATCTGTATCTTTACTCAGTTTCTCTTTTATTGAATCTTGTATAAGAGATTTGACACATCCAAGTTTACTTTTTGGTATTGTTTGTAAATATTGTTTACCCTTTTCTCTCCATACCATCAAGATCTCTGAGGAAAGTTGCACACATACTCCAGAAAAGATCATCAGGATTGCAAGCATTAATGTAACAGATTAATTTTTTTAATAACAGATTTATTTATTTATTTATTTTCCACAAAAGCATCACCAAAAAAGTAAGAAAGCTGTTTTTTTCCCCTCATCAACCAAACTCCTCACGCTAGAGTTTGGAGGTTGTGCATGTATAAGCCTTTCCATATATAACTGTCTTGCATGAGGGATACAACAGATATTTGTTTCAAGAATCTGCATTAAAACTTAAGTTACACCACACAAACTATTTTTAAAAGTGCCGAAGTTTTTGAACAAGCATTTGCATATAAGCAGATGGTTTTTGTTTTCAGCTTTGCTCAACACCTCTCTCCCCCCTGACAAGAGAACAAAAAAACCCCACCATGTGCCCAGCTTCAAATGTTATCTCTTTAATTTTCCACTAATTTATTCTGTCCTGATACTTTTTTTGAAAAATACTGTATAAGGAGACTATGGTTTTGTGTTTTTGGAGACTATAATGTTGTCAATCAAGATTTTACCATGGAGAAGCAGCTGGCTCATCATTATATTAACTTGCCAAACAAGAACAAAAGAAAAGTTGAATATGCACTTCTGAAAAGCCTCATTTATCACAAACACACAAAAAAGCAAAGCCCCACAGTGGAAACTGCATACACAAACAGAAGTTCAAAAGAGGTGCACTTTAAAAACCTCATGATGACAGTGATGATGAATTTACAGTACTCCAGCATTACCCACTACAGATCTGCTCATATTCAGTAAAACACTGGCTACATAAAAGGCAGAGTGCTTCCTAGTATCTCAGTTCCTGAGTCAAAGGAAAAGGGAAATGCATTGAGAGAAGGCATCCTTTAATACTGGTTTGAAGCCATGTTTAATGCTAGGCTTAAAACAAAGGCTTTTAAGTCAGCAGCCTCCAGTCCCCGAGAGGATTCCTCTTGAACTGACCAGCACAAAATTCAATGTCCAAGACTTCCTTTCTTTTTAGGCCCCCACAGGCAGAGGCAATTTTCATACAGACGAGTCCCTCACACTGCCTGGCATACACAACACAGGCTTTGCAACCTTCTTAGTTATACTTCCTAGCTCAAAAAAGGGGAAAAAGGCTACTGTTCCTTAAAAGTTCTGGTAAACCTTGAAGGTAAAATCCTGGAAGTGCGTTTAGGACCACTTTTCACAACAAGCGATGGTAAGAAATGTAGCATTTTTCCAAGGAGCGTCTGTGGAACAATTAAGGAGGAAACTTAAAAGGGAAGAAGGATCCAACAGATTTGCCAATCATGAAAGAGCAAGGGTAAGAGTATATTTCAAGACATCTAAGAACTGGAAATAGTAAACCATTCACAATGCTGCTTAGGCAAAGACAGCAGTGCTACTGGAATGGTGTGCAAAGCACAGCCTGACACAATATAAATAGCTTCTATTGTAAGTCTGTTTGGGGGAAAAACTCACAGACCTTTTCCTGTAACAGATATAGCTTTCTATATGAATTTCAGTTCTCAAGACAGACAGAACAACCTCACAAAAAAAGATATATATAAAAAAAATTCTACCCTGACAAAGAAACTGATCTTTATTTTTGATACTTTTTGAAGCAGGTCAATTTTTTTTTTCCCCTGTGACTGATAGGATAACTGGAATACTTTTTATTTTTTCAAGACACAGAAGTACTTCCAAAATGTATACTATAACTATTTTTCCCTCTACTGTGCATACTTTTCTATCTCCTGTTTGAAGACTGAAACCTCTCCTGAAGAGTTTTCTTTTATTCTACTACATCACCAGATTAAAAAGAGCAGAAACCACCACAAATTTGGCTTCATAACCCACTTTTGGGCAAACAATCAAACAGCATACACTGTCCAAAGGATAATGTGTTTGGAGGCTTTGTATTGCAACAATAATCAGGCAAAATCAAAAATCCACCCAACTTGGCTATATTACTAATTGACTAATTACTCCTTCTTGCAAATGAGGTGAATATGGATAGCTTTTATTTTAATTATGAAAAATATTTAATATATGCAGGCCATTCTTTTGCTGGGCAGTCAGTTTTTATATAAATACTATCTATCTATAGCTATCTTTATATTCCTGCAATTCTCACACTTAATTTGAAAAATTTATCTGTAATGCAACATATTTCACTTGAATCAGAAGAATATGGATAGTGGTATTGCCCTTTTCCTCCATTCCATGACCAATTGGAAAAAAAATAATTTGCATTGCTGATTGACTGGGAGAGAGCTCTTAAAAATCATGCTACACTGTGTGCTATTCCCCTGACCCCCAGTCCTGTGCTTTGGGCTTTTATTTTCTAATTAAAAGCAGTAATTGTCCTTGCAATATTCATCTTCAAGTTCAGTTTTTAATTCATGCCCGTGGCACTTCTTGGACTAGCCAGTAGGGCCTGTTAGAGAGAGTGGTCCAAGCACACTGGCCTTGAAAATGGCTATGCTACCTCTGGGACATGTTCAGTCTTGACCCAGCCAGGAGCAAGAGCAAAATCAACTCCCTGCACCATCCCACAATAAAACCCCAAACTATGCACAATCAGGTTAAGAAACAAAAAACAGGGATACATTTTTCTGAGTTTATTGCTGTTTGAGGCTTTGTGGGTTTCCAGGAGTTAGAAGGAAGTCTCTATACTAATAATTTGTAAAAATGCCCTGTGCAGAGACTTTCCTTTCTATAGACTGAAAATATTTTTTTGCTTAACAACTTGGTTCCTGATCTACTAGACGAACAGTCTGCATGCAGAAGTGGCCATCATTAAACAAGTGAGGAGCAAACACTGAGGAACTGTTACTTGCTTGAAAAGACAGCACTGTAAAACACCCTCGCTTACATTCCTTCTCTTTCCAATACTGCCAACTGAACAACAAAAAAAGGCGAAACCTCAAATCTTTGTGTGTTTTTAGACACACTTCAAGGTCTACACATATTGTGCATATGATGTTACATATATGGAATATGGAACCCATGAGTAGAATGAGGCAATGCTGGAAAGGGGAAATCAAAAAAAAAAATCATCACATTTGTTTAATTTTGGTATGATATTTATGATGGCATTAAAAGCAGGTTTCAGTGGAAAATAAAGGTATGTATTTTTTTCTGAACATCTGTTGAGACAGGTATGCCCTGGTTAAACAGTACACTAGCATTCAGTGCCATACCCTTGATTTTACAGTGATTGCCATGAATTAATTTAATTCCATCTGTAAGCTAAAATCAGATCAGAGGTCTAATGCTGCTGCAGGCTCCACATCTGTTTAATCATTTTTGGATACAACAGCTTGTGAAAGTTCAGGTTTTAAATTTGCTTCATATTTAAGAAACACTTTTACACCAGTGTACAACATCTTCAGCAAAAACCAAATGAGCCTATGCACAATTTTGATCTGACAGATGCATTTTCTTTGCAAAATGTTTAGAAAAAATTTAAAAGCTCACCAATTAAATCAGCATTTATTATAGAATAATAAAGGAATTGTGATCCCATAAACCACTACCATGACAATATTTATTTGTATGGTCCAATTGTTGGATAAGACTAGCATCAAGCATGTTTGTTTTTTATTGGGGTGAATAAAATCAGAATACAACTAAGTTGAATCTCAATCTCTTAGATAAACCTTATTTAAGATATATTTTTTTTTTACTCTCTCACCTCAAGTTGTAAGAAACAAATGAAGGCATATTGAAGTAATTTCATCTCTGGCCACCAAACTACTTTTGATGTTAAGAAAACAGGTTTTTAAACAGTTCTGAGAAAATGACACTGTACATAAATATAGTCTTGGCCTTTCATCTTTCTTTTATATGATTAAGACTTGTGAGCAGAACAGCAATGCCTTTGCAGAGCACACCACAACTATTATTTCCTCTTCTATCGCTCCCAGCAGCCTTAAATCCTTTAAATCCTTTCCTAGAAGGATCTCTTTTTGCTTGGGTAATTTTTGCAATACATGGCCTGCTAACCCTTACCCCCTACCCTGGTTCTCACTTATGTCTATCACAGCAGAGTCAGTCTTTCCACCTCAAACCTTCCAAGGAGCATTGTGGATGGTAATTCACTTGCGTAATTGGCTCAAGAGATGAAAATCTTGTATCTGCCTCTCTTAGCCACTAATCTATCCAGCTGACTGCAAGCCTAATTGGCAGCTTGTTTAGTAATTTGGCTCCTAAAGTGTTGTATTGATGTTGGATAAACAGCCAATGGAAGGAGAAACGATACATGCTGCTTCACTTTAAAAGCTAGTGCACTTTCCCCCTCATTTTCTGAAAGCATTTAATATTCCATCTATTCTTTTTCTTTTCTGACTCCTTACCAGACAGATGAGCTCAGAAGAGTAGGGACTAGATCCTGACACACAAGACAATTTTACAAGGAATGTAACCAGAATAAGACATTGCTGTGCTGTAGCTTTTTATGCCAGCTCTCTAACTAGCAAAATGGGAATCAGACTGCCTAGATGTTTATATTCTTAAAACTGTTTTGGATAATTACACAGTGGGCATCATGAGAATAGCCAACAGCCATAGTGTGATTTTTAAAATCTGTACCTGCAGTGGTTTTCAAAATGCACCATACTATGGCTACATATATAAAAAAAACCCCAAACCAGTTATGAAAATGTCGTATTATTTAGCTAAATATTTGAAATTGCATTTTGATACCAGACTTTTATATATCACTCACACTGAGCTACCTAAGAGTGTGTCTGAAGAATAACCTTAGAATGATTATAGTTCAGTTGAGTCTGCTTGTATTGTATTTTATCCTAAGATAAAAATAGCAGAGAGGGCAGAGCTGTAACTTCAGTAGGTGTTGGAAATCTCTGTTATTTACCCAGTATCCACAGCAGAGTTTTGTTAACATCTGCACTGCCATAGTTTCATTCTTACTGTCCGTTGCAAGGGGTAGTAAAGGAATTGTCCCATAATTGCGGAATGAGTAAATGCATTTTTTTCTTACAGCATAGACCCTAGATTTAAATCCATTTTCAACTCTCCTGAATACACAAACATAAATCCAAACAAACGATGACAATTGAGACACTGAAAATCAGGTGCAATTGGTCATCCAGTATCACAGATTACTTGGAAATGGATTTGCAGGTGCTTTTCTACTCTCATCTTTATTGGGCTGTACTTGTGCGTAAAGTGTAACCATGCCCATTCAGCCCTTACGACTACTAAATCTGTCTGGAAAGTTTTGGAATTCTTAGATTCCCATTTATCCCTCTCTACAAGGCACCTCTGGAATACCGAAGACCATCTTTTCTATTGAGTCCATAGGAGGTCAGTTTTATCTCTTGTCTTTATGCTGACAGAAGGGCTTTCATGGACAGCATTTTGGAAGAAGCATTCTCACTAGGGACCATTCCAAAGGTCTGTTAAACCCCTTGAAACCTGGAAAAAATTGCTCCCTTCTGATAACCATTCCCTGACTTTTACAGAAAGACTTGTAACCTTACACTGAAACCCACAGGGAAATGATTTAAAATCACAGCAATACTCTCAAAATGGACAGTGTGGTTATTGTTAATTTCAGTAGAAAGATTGAGGATTAAACTGATACTAGGACTACACACATTACAATATCTCTGTCTAACCCTATCTCAGGTTAGGATGGAATGCCAGGATACTGGAGGTGAAGTTTAACTTTTATTGCCTATTCTGTTCCTATGTTGCTGGAGTATCATCTGTCAAATTATCTTAATTTAAAAATTAAGATTAATTCATGAAAACTAGATAAATACATCTGCACATTTTTTACTACAGGCTAAATAACCATTTGCCTATTTATTTATGCAAACAATGCCCACTGTGATCCTTCTATCAGTAATGAAGGCATCAGAACATAAATCTTAGTTATTACATTAGCATTGGCAGTGTCAATATATAGACTGAAAAGTAAACTTCTCTTAAAATCATTAAATCAAAATTTCCTTTGCTCATAGAAATCAAAAGCAAAAATTTTATGAAATCCAGAGTATAACAAGTATCTATGACAGTTTTTATCAGAAACTTTTCCACCAATTGCAAAGCTTTTATAGAAAGACAGAAAAAAGAAAATCCAAACTTGCCTGCACTGGAAACTTGATCAATGAATTTTGTATTCTCACATTATGAAAATATTTTCTCATATCTTAAACAGTTATTTTTATTCCTGTGAAGTGGCAAAAACCTTCTGCATAAAGCTATCAGGTTTATGCATAGGCCTCCTTCCTTATTCAAAAAGTAAATTATATGCTAACAAACCTTTAGAAAAGTGACTTCTGCATAATGTATAGCAGGGGCTATTTGCAGCAGTGTTCCCTATTTCGTCAGAAGAAAGAAAAAGCTAGTCACCACCATCTGAGAGGTTGTTGTGGACAGCTGGGATAAGAAGTTACATTGACTGAAGAAAAAACACATACTTCCTTCTTGCGCATTTTAACTCCCAAACCTTTTCTGGTTAACAAAAGTCCCTTGGTATTACTAACCTAAAGCAGACTGACAGAAATGTATCAGGTGCTGCTTTTATTGGCTGAGTTCTAGGAATACTGCATGATGTATGTCAGTCCATCTGAAAAAGGGGATGGTTCTAACAAACTGCATCTGAAATGGAGGTGGCTCCTCAATATGGGGAACCACTTTATTATGGTACTGGCAAAGAATATGCAGAACTTGAAGAGTACATAACTGGACTGCCCCGTGACACAGGACTTCTGTCTATGGATTTGTGCATTTAGTAGACAGAAAAGCAGTGAATCAAGCTAAAAAGAAGACAGGCATATAACAGTTTGTCTAGAGTTTTGGAAATTTTCTGCTAGTTCACTCTATTACACCAAAAAAAGTCTACCCTTTCTCTGCAACTTTCTCACTAAGTTGACCTTCACCACAAACTTAGCCTCAGCCACCTCTGTTATCACAGTGTAATCACAATCTTTTTTAAATCACCATTTTGGTACTGCAGATATTCAGGTCTGATTTTTAATCACTGACATATTAAGCATCAGCAAAATAGTTTGCTTAGCTGTTCCACTGGCAATTTTTAAAAAGGAATGAAAACATGTACCCTTCTGATTACCTTGTTAAAGTGAGTCATGATGGCATTATAGCAGTGCTCAGTATTTCTGTTGTAATTAAGAATCTGTCATATTTTTCATTAAAACACATTCTTTAAAATGAGACACTTAACTTGGTCATTTCAATCAGTACCAGTCTGAAGTGTAGCATGCAACATGCCAACTAGATAAAGAAAATGATGTCTGAAATTTGCTTTTGAAAAATAAAAGTATTAAAGTGCCCATAACATGTACATTATTTTATATATTTTATAATCACATTTTCTGTATTTTAAGTATGAAATGGCTTTCTCTTTTTAAAATCATTTTTGTAGGTTTACAACACTTCTCCAAACTGTAAACACTAGAGCAAAAAGATTGTTTTCACATAGAAATAAATGGCCATTTACAAGGCACATGAGTAAAACAACTGGGTTTTTTTTTTTTTCTTTGTTCTGAATCAAATTTTCTACATTCTGTGAATTCAGTTAATAACATCCTGCAGATGTTAATACTCAATATATGAACGTGGCATGTAAAATTCTGTAGTATCTAGTGGTTTGATATGAGATTTAAAATAGTAAATCCAAGACTGAAATTACTGTAAACATTCTAATGTATGCGTTTCGAGTAGAATAATAATTTGCAGAGAATATCCTTTCTCTTGAAGAAAAATTATTTGTTGTGGTAATTTTGTTCTTATTTTCACTAATACTGGGCACAGTTTTGGTAGCGCCAGTCCCATGATGATATCTTAGTTTTTTTCAGAGGCTTTTATACAAACTTGAGGGCATTGTATCACTGCAATGAAATATATCAGGGTGTCACATGAAATAGTTCTACCATTCAGGTAGTCAGAGAGGGCATAAAGTCACTGAGAATGACCTGGTCCCAAATCTGATTGGAATGACTGAAATGATACTGATTTCATGGAACAAACTGTGCAAAAAAAGTATATATTTATAATGTACAACACTTAATTCTTAAAAGATATAATAAGTAGTAAACAATTTTTACTAGTATCTTATTTTAGTTGATAAACTGATTAACTATCTAGGCTGAGTAACACACAAATGAGAATATCTCAAGCATCCACAAAACAGAAAATTTATCTCAGTAGAAGAGGCAGAATAGGACACTCCTGTCTCAGTACTGTCAGCTCCTAACAATCCACAGCTATATTATCTCCCATTTTCTTCATTGCTTTTCAACACAGCTTTTATTCACCTTTACAAATGACATTTTTGAATCTATAAAATGGTCCACGCTGCTCAAACTTTCCTGCTTCAATACTTTCTCATTGCTGTACAAGTAAATCTACATCCTTTGTTACTAATATACACAAACCTATTGGTATGTGACTTTGACTCCCGACTGAGAACAGGCTATAAATTTAGAAATCAATATCTAACTCTATCAATATTCATTTTACTTTTTCAATACAAAATACAAAGGTGAAAGAGCAGTAAATAAGCTGGAGTACTGAAATAAATTGGGTGTTCTTGTCACAATTAATAAATGTTTAACCAATAACAGTGCTTGCTACAGAAGTCTATGGCTTTGTATGGTGCCTGAAAGTATCAGGTGCTACCCTTGTGAGACTCAAACCCAGAGAACGTTTCGATACTTCAGTAGAAACACCAGCCATTCTCTTTGGTACTGCCAAATGTAAACATGTAAATGACCATTTTCAACACACAGTGCTACAAGAACTGATTTATGATGTAATTTATTAAAAAAATGCAAACAAGAATTTTCAAAATATTTTTTCAATGGATTGGCTTATATTAGGTGAAGCTTTGCTAATCTGCAGCACATAGTGCTCATGAAAATATTTACAGTTAATGACTCATTTACAGACAACCTTTCAGGTTTCACTATGATGTTAGCTATTTACCATTATTTGCAGAACGCTTTTTTTCATTTCCAACTTTTGTTCATTTAAATATACAACTTTTGTCTTTTTATTCTTTCCAGGAAAAGTTTCATAAATTCTTCTACATAAAATCTAGTCCTTCTGTTCCTGTATCTCAGCTAACTAAAACTACTGAAAGAGAAATGATCAAATAATGATCTTTCATGTTAATCCAAATTTCCAAATGTACTTCTATTCCAAAAGGAAATCTATTTCTTTCATAAAATGGTATGAAATACTGACAAAGGCAAACAAACAGGACCCAAACAATAATTTAGCTGTAGGAGGTTAGCCTTTGAGAAAATAGTAATAATTTATAAAAAGTTATACGTTACCTACACATGTATACAAGTTTACTCAAAGTGTACCAAAGTTTCTATTGGCTTAAAAATTTATAATGATGAAATGTAGGAAAAAAAAAATCTTTTAAGACCACAGAAAAAACTTTCAATCTTCCTGCCCAGAACAAAGTGAAGATTTCCTTGAACTTGAAAAGGGATAAAAACACACAGTGGTTAAATAGTATCTCATATGATACCTTTATCCACCATTATTCTTTGTCACTCTCTATATAAAAGCAAATTTTTTGGGCAAACCAATCTCTAAAACTGAATAGATACATAACATTGAATGACCACATAATATATTTGCCTTAGTATCAAAATATTGGCTTTGCAAAGTTACGCAGAGGAGCTGGCTTGTAAAATAAAATACTGAATGCTGTAATCCCAAGGTAAAATGAAGAATAAAATTAATTTCATGATACTTCATATCCTCTCAGTACAAAATGACGTCCTCCAGTACTTGAAAGTTGTGAAGATAAAATCACCTTGTAGAAATAATTAAATTATTCTCTGTTCAGCCATTAAGTATTTTTCTTTCTCACTTCGCATATGTTCAGAGTCTTAGAAGCTGACCCATACATTCTCTTTTTCCATACTGCTGCCACTAAGGTGCTTTTACAACATTTTAAATATTATTCTTGGTCTGTTTCTGCCACTGAGGTTTGAAATAAAGAAGTTTCAGGAGAAGGAATTCATTTGGAATACAAATATAATGCTTCTCTAAAGACATCTATTTAGAATATATTTGAAGAAATGTATGTGTTGCATATGTTGCTATAGTAATTGATATATGACTTGGACATGCAATCCAGATTTCCATATTAGTAATATATAAAAAGCCTTACACACAGGTGCACACACACAATCCAAGTCTTCCTATAGGCACATATGTAATTAATACAACAAACTGATGAGAGTCCTATAAATCACTGCTAAGTATTGAAAAAGTCATTTCACAACTGTGACATCAGCAAAATGCATCCAATGGTTGTGACCTCACATCTGTAAAAATCTTTCAGAAATGTGCTTGCAAGTGCTTCCTATTTATCCTACAGCACTGATTTCAAAGCTTTGTTTCACAGCTGTATTTCCACATTTTCAATTGTTTGCCCAAGAATTCATATCCTATCTTTATTGTGCAGGATATTTATAGTATCCATATGCATTCCTCACAGAAAAAAAAAAAAAAAAAAGATACCTCATGTCTTCTGTGTTGTAATGCTTGAATAGGCATATGCAGTCCATGATTCTCAGTATATCAAAAAAGATTTATTCCATTAAAGAAGTGCTGTGCAACAAAGGACTGGAAATTGGAAGTGTTAAGAGGGAGAATTAAGAGAGCTTATTTATTTCTTAATCTGTATTAATAAATAAGGATAGGACATATCTAAAGTTATAGGAGGAGTTACTGAATTTATCAAGCATTTCCCCAGGTTGCAGACCTACTGCTTTGTACTTAGAGATTTATCATCTCGTGTATTGTGTTCTGTCCAGGGAAATTGGTTACCTGTGGGTCCTGGCAGGGGAGCAGCTTTCCTTCTCCGTTTGATGTCTCCCATGCACAATGATCCTAAATGTACACTGGTTTGCCTGCAAGTAATTATAGGAGAAAACTATTAGCAAAGGAAGAAAACCGCCACATAAATACAGAGCTTGTATAATCTGAACCTATATCAAAACATTCTCAACCAAGATGAAGCTGCACAGTCAAGCCACCAATCTTGTTTATATCGAAGCATAATTATGTTTGTTGACAAGCGCTCAGGATCTAAATGCAGCATCATAAATTGTTACGGGAATGAATAATATAAAGGGAATGCTTTTTAATTTTCAAAACTGGCAATCTTTCTAGCTCAACATAAAACAAAACCACTGTTGCTCCTGACAGGAAAATAGCTAAGATTAATTATCTGAAGAGATCACAATACTGTTGGTAGGTTATCAATTGGCTAGTAACGCCTGACTGTCAGAACAACATTTATTACATGAAAAGTATTATCAATTTCTTTTTTTTTTTTTAAAGGTAAGATGAAGAATGAATGAGAAAACATGAAACAGTAAACTATTCAAAGGCGCATGAAATAAAATTGTAGCACAGCAATTTGTCCTTTTCTAATTCACTGGCAAGTTGTGAGAATGATAACACTGAAGCACAGTTATCTGGAATACTCATTAAACAATTACAAGCTTACACTTGGAGACTGAAAAATTGGTGGAGCCACAGAGGATGGTAAACAAGCAAAGCTTATTTCATTAAGGACTGCTATTATAAGTCAGGTACCACAGAAGAAGGTAAATTTGGAATTGCTAAATACTGAATTTTGGCATATAATCTTAAAGGATGATTATACTTATTATTTCTCTTAATATACGTAGCCAGCATTTTGTGGAAAGAACTAGAACAGAAGGGGGGAAAATGCATTAATATCTAAATTCCTCAATTTCAACATGTCTCCATAAGTGTTACTGAGAACTGTGATTCTTACCACAGATTTTTAGTGAATTTTGTTATAATTACAAGCTGAGAATTGCACCTGATAGCCTACTGCAGCATAGTAACACTGTCACTCATGGGATCTGGTTTCAGTGTGGACATATGACATATCCTTTATTGCATTTATAACTTTTTAAAGCTGTGCTACTTCTAAATGAATAATAAATGGTCAGATAATGTTGAGAGACTTCAGATCTGCTCAGTAATGTAAAAGAGTGACAACAAAGCCTTGACTAAAAAGATGTCAATATACAATCCACTACATACTTCTAAAAAGTTACAGCAAATTAACAAGTACCACAGTGCTTTTATCTAAATAGTAGAGTATTCCAATTAATTTGTTTCACGCTGAAGTGAACTCTAGTTTCACCTAGTGAACCCCTATTTCAACACTTAGTTAACTGTCAAAACAGATATTTTCCTTGAAACTCTTCTAAGCTGAAATTCCATCCTATTTTAACATCTAGAAACTGGATGTTAAAAAATGAAACACAGTTGATCTGGTATATTAACATGGCAATAAATTTCAGTTCTAAATGTAAAAAGAAAACAAGAAGTGCAAGCCTTTCATAATTGATTGTATAATAAAGAAAATTAATTAAATACAACACGGGGGAAATGTATTAGAGAAAAAATCTTTAAGATCTGTTTTATCATCAATAGATCAATATTTAGCTTTGATATTAAATAGGCAGAATCAACTGTGTGGTAAATTATATGCTAAACAGTGGGCAACACTCTGTTTTTCCAAATGAAAATGGGAGAAAGTCTCCAGGAACACAAGTAGGATGAAAGATAAAAATTAATAAAGTCAGGCAATTGAACCTGAAGTCCTGAGCCACAGCAGTTAACAGCTAGCAGTGTTTGAGTTATTTTACCCAGAATTGATTATCTGTTACACTACATTGAGATATCTAGATTATTGATCTGTAAGATTATGGTACTGGGGTCTCCCCACTTTTCCTGCAGGCACACGAATGGAGTTGCAACAAATAACACTAAGTAAGGACTACTTTGTTATTGTTGTCACCCTTCATGTAGAACATAGCAGTTACTTTTTAATTTAAAATCAATGAACGTCTGAAGGGCAGCCTTGTTCCTTCAGCATAAATGAATCATTCACCTTTGCCGAGAACAACAACCCGATTACCAGCCAAGGTGAGAATGGGTATTTCTTTGTTGTCGTTGAAAATTCCGTACACTACAAATAAATAACAATATGCTAGAGTACCAATTAAGCTTTGTCAAACCTGGCCACCATCACCAAACCTTAAGCTAACTTGTGATACTGCAGTGGCATTTGATTTTACCAGGTCTTAACATTTTACATGCACTGTCAATATAGATCACAGCAAAACAAAAAGCTTGTTTTTATTTTTTTTTTTTTTTTAAGAGGAACAGATGAGAACTATCACTGCTCTGGAACTGGCAGGTTAGACAAAATGAAGTAGTATTCTTAAGCTGCACAGTACATTTTGAAATGCTTATAATGGGGGTATTATAAAGTGGGAAGAACTCTGACCCTCAGTCAGGCTAAGTTCAGCATTATGTTTCTTAGCATTAAATCAGAAGAGTGCGGATTACAGAAAGGAAGAAAGCTATTTGCCTGACTTCTCTCTACTCACCCCTAGCTTGCTTCCAGCTATCATTTATAAATAGTGCTCTGGAGGGAAGCTAGGCATTTTATTAGAGGAAAAAATAAAACTTGTTAAGACCACCTTGCCTGAAAACTTGGATTTTGACGTGCTGGTGACAGGCACTGGAGCAAACAGTGTCAAATGGAATAATTTTTAAGGAAAGACAACAGGAACCTGTCGCCTCATTGTATGCATTTACAAATAGAGGCTTTTCAGAGTATTAGGCCTAGTTAAAGCTGCCCTCTGGATAAAAAGTGCTCCCAAGCAGCCTCAGACAAGCTTGGGAGACAAACAGATGTGACTATGGTCCCTGGCGTTTGGCAAGAACACTCACTGTCAGTAAGAAAAATATGAGCATGGACAGGGCATCAGCTGCACCACGGCCGAGCAGGCCTGCAAGTGTCATAGAAGCGGCAAAGTTGTGGCAGAGGGAAATAAGAGGGCTGCAAAAGCCAGGCTGGTGTGAACTTACACTAGTATGCCAAGAATTTTTTTATTGTTGTTGTGCACGCCTCAACGTATTAAGCAAAACCACTGGAAAAGTCACTGTCAATTTTTATTTACTTTTCATCTTGTGCACAGTGTCTAGATTCTCCTTTCCATGTGGTAAATAAGAACCTCAAAAATGCAGACAGTCTGGAAAAGCAGTAACAAAAAAAGCTATTGAAATAATAAGTAATAAACACAACAAAAATACTTTAGATACAAACATTCACTCTGACAGAAATTATATTATCTTCTTCTTAAATAGTTGCAGTCTATATTTTTTTTTTTTTTTTCAAGGTAATTACCCTTACTATGGTAACATGCCTAGAATTGTCTCTTTAAGCTCCTCAAACATTTCTATCCATGCCTGCACAAGAAAACCTCCTTTTCTGTAATTTTCATAGCTCAATAAAGAAGTATTTTTCATGAGTGCCTTTTCTACAGTTACACATGTTCACCTCTCCAAGACACTTGTACTAGGAAAGGCCAGATTTTTATCTGCTCTGATCCTTGCAGTCAATGGACCATTTGTTCTGTGGGGGAACCTCTACTGCTTTAATTGTCATCCACCTTCTAAGCAACTGAGAACACAAAGTGGTTCTTAACTCTTTCACTTGTAGTTACCACCTTTGTCACTATTGGACTTCTAAGTTCACTATTCCAGTCACTGAGGATGATACAATAAAAGGAGGTTAGGACAGCATATACTCCTGAACATGAATTCTATCTCTCTGGCTTATTACATTATTCTGTGATCACTATCATCCCATGTGTAAAAATCAACAAAACCAAATCCAAAAAACCCACTAAAATGCAAAACCGCCCCTCTCCCTCAAACTAAAAAGTCCTATTCAAATTCAGTAATTGTTCCACAGTCTCTTCAGAAAACTGAGATGAAGACAGTGTTATGAAGCAGGTAGCTTCACGTGCACTAGTTCAATGGCCTAAAATAGCAAGACTGTCATAACACTTGAGGGAACTCTGGATGCCAGTATATTAAGTGCAAAATGTTTGCATGTTTATTTCATATGTCTTCTTGTAACAACATGTCTGTTGATTGCTGTTAGCAGCTGTAACTTTCCTTGCAAGCTGCAATGCTTTATTTGATAACTGTGCAGTTCCTTTTGTTGGTGCACTGTAATTGTGATGATGGTTACATCGCCACTGAAGGCAAACTTAATTTTGTCCTTTAGTATATTTAGTGTCAAACCACTTACCAGATGACACTATGACATTGCTAAGATTACTCGTAAGTAGTGGAGATGATGGAGATTATGTTCTGTTTGTGTCAAAAATGCATAAAAGTACTGATTACTAACAAAGCCAGACGTGGAAGAGTGTGTTTTCCTGTTTCACAGTATTTATTAAATTTCTGTACTCTAACCTGGAAAATCCTATGCAGCACATTATGGTAAAATAATGTTTTCAAGAAGATTGATTTCTATTTCATAATTTGATGAATTGGTGATGATCTGTACTTGCCTATCCATTATATTTCAATTAATATCTCTCTCACCTCAGGAACAAATCTACAGTAAAATAGTGACATAATTCTGCCACAGTATCAATGTATTCCTGCAGATGGCTGTAGAACTCTTCAAGTTTATCACCACTGAATACTTCAGCTAATGGAGAGGCTTGATAAAAGTTTATAAGTGGACTTCTTTCACAGGAGATTACAATAAGGCAAGAGTTGACTGGTTTGCATTTTAGAAGGGACTTGAGAGAGATATTTTGAAGGGGAAATCTAATTGAAACTGTCAGTTCTTGGTCCTAAAAAATAGGTAAGAAATAGACATGAATATGGATATAACTGAAGAGAAAAGGCAGTGAGGACCACAGCTCACTTTAAGCTTGAAATGACTGGACAATTTCTTATAAACTGTAATTGTGTGAAGCAATGTTCACAGCAGCAGTTAAAAAATAAAAAAAACCCTAGAACTTGCAAATGCCTAGCAGAGAAGCAAGCCAATAAAAGGACTGAAAAAAAAATGGCATGTGTGGAATGGCTCAACTTTATAAATCCAAAGAATAAACTGAGCAAAACTCCCATTATTTAAGTACTTTTTACACAAAAACATCACAAAAATGGTTCTCATATCATTACACAGAATAGACCTGTAGTACAGACGATCTCTTTTCTTACATGGCCTAAAATGTAGACACTGCTCTATCTGGTGGCCAACGGAACTGCATCCATGAGCACTGCTTAAAGAAGAGTTTGGATGAATTTTAACTTTTACTGTACCTTCCTAAATCTCCACAAGTGGCAGACAATAGCTCCAGGAGCATCTGAGTCCATGGAACAGTTTATGATCAATTTAGAGGTAAACATCATCAGGTAAACCTGTTATATATAATGTATATATAACAGGTAAAAACCTGTTATATATACATTTCTAAATGTCCAATCACCCTATTAGCTAATCAGATAAGACCAATAAAAAATTCTACCCTTCCACTTGACTGAATCTCCAGAAATACGGACTTAATTAACAGGTATCATGTCAAATACACATATCAGGCAATTGGTGCTGTAATTTTGGGAAGACTATTCAGTATTATCCAGGTATAAATGAATACTCCTAGTCTTTGCCTCTGGCATGTATCTCAATATAACCACAAAAAAGACGCACGATAATTTCATAATATTACCCAGAAATATGCAAGGCACATTTGTTTTTGAGAAAAAGTATAAGAAAAACAATAGCTTAGGAATTTTATACGGAATGATTTCCCCTTTCCTTCGTAGCACACAGCTTGGCCAAAACATGGACACAGCCTCTGGTCTGCATTTGAATGCCCAGAGAAGAGTAGCATATGCATGTGCTCTGAGGACAATTAGAGAGGGGTAGGACTTCTTCCATTTTGAAAAGTTACCTACATTCTTTTTATCTCTAGAGTATGCATGGTGCATGTGCATTTCCAGCTGATGCACAGGACACTACCTTGAGGTCAATGTTTCTGGGGAGTAGATGAAGGCAGAGAAGAGTGATCAAAGTAAGTTGCTTTAACAATGCATATTTCAACTCCACATCTTAGTATTACTGTATGGGACAATCTTGAAAAACAATCCAGCAATGTTTTCATAAGGACATTTTATATAAACCTCACTCAGTACAATTTTACCCAACTTTAGGTCAAATCAATGTCTGAAATCTATTTTGTTATTTATTCCAGAAACATGTCATGTGCATCTGTGCCTGGTGGCAATTTGGGCAGTCAGTATATTAAATGCCAGAACACTCACCACAGTCCACATACACCAAAGCTACTGTGACAGCTGCATTCTTGGTGAACTGTTCCTCACCTGAGCCTTTTTTTTTTTTCCAGAAAAAAACCCTAACTTTTGATAACGGGACACTGAGATCATAAGATTAGGCTGTACATAAGGTCTGCCTCTACTTCCATCAAACCCTTTCAGTAAATTGTAAGAATTTTGTGGCTTTTATGGAACCTGTGAAAGCAACGTTGGTGATATTCAGGATCAGGAGACAGTTTCCTGGAAATCAGAAGCTTAAAAATCTTATTCTCTAGTTGCCTGAATTCATTTATAACATGTGAAATAATTCACAAATTCATACATATTCCCTTATGCTAACTTTCTGCAGGTTGTAGAAAGAACCACGCCCACCCCATCCAACACTACAGTGTTAACATCGTTAAAAGGATTTCTCTCTTGGCTAGGCTTGGTAGACCAGTACTGTTGCAAATTAGTCTTGTCTATAATATACATTAAAAGTCTTTACAGAAACTTTTCATTCAGTGCTAAAGATCTGGCACTATAATAATGAAATACAATCCATATGCAGCATATATATTATTTTTAATGCTTATAAAGATGAATATATATTTCTTCTTGGTATCACTTTTCTCAGACACCATTCAGGTGAAATCACTTCCACACGTGATTCTTTCACATCCTTTACAAACAGCAAAGCTTTTCTTCAGACTTGTCTAAAGAATGACATCATCTATACAACATATTGCTTCATCTGCATCCACAATTGTGAAAACCATTACATTAACCAGAAAAACTATGCACTTGATTTCCTTTCATCAAATCTTAAACAGATATGGTAAAACTATGCAACTCTATCAAACTCCTTTCATACTAAGCCAATCTGTTCACAACACGACTTTAAACATAAAGGTGATGTATTATTGAAAGTTCTAGTGCAATCCTATTATGAGAAAAATACAAGCTCCCTGGCCCCGTAAGATTACCTCATCACCTAATACTATACCTTAGTATGTTCCTTCCTGTTACCTTTTTCAGCACTTTTATGTGTCATTCAGACACAATAGTCATCCAAAATTTACCTGAACTCTACAAATCTATATGTTGAACTCCACACTGGCATAATTTTAGCAAACAATCCAAAAGAAAAACTTACATAACTATATATGTTTTGACAGCCAATCTCATGTCACTTACCTACTTTATTGAGAACTGAGTCTCTAAAAAAAAATACTCTGTAGTAGAGGCCTACTGCCCTCAGAAAGGATAATGCATTGTTTTTTCTTGTTTCTAATTAGTAATTTAAGCATATGTTCAGCATTTAACTCTAAATGTTTGCCTTTTCCCCAAGCTCTAAGACAGCTGTCCAAGATGTGAATGCCAGAAAACATTTAAATATCAACATCTGTTAATTATGTTAATTTAGTGTAATATAATTGGGCATGAGTTGGAATTGATCAAAAGTATATGAATTACACAAAGGCAAATCCAAACCAATGTCTTGGTGTACAAACAAGTCACCAAGGAACACTGAGGGAATGAAACCAAAAAAATCCACTTCCGTTAATTAAATAGCTAAAACAGTTTTCTTCCACAAATGACATGATTTCACATTTTCAAGACCAGAAATGAGTATTTATACTCATTTAGAATATAAATTTTGTATCCATTCAGAATATTTCTAAATATTTTTGTTAGCAGGTTCCATTATTGTTTTGTGTCAAGCGATACCTGATAAAAATAGCGCACATACTTGTGTAATGGTGAAACATCGTTAGAAAATAGGTTGCAGTAATCGAATACCATCCTGTTACAAGACAATACTGTTTCACAAATTCTAAAGCAAATATTCTTTGGTTTATTCTTCATCTTGCAACAATATTGTTAATATCCAAGAGATATAGGCCCTCAAGTGGCTCTGATATGATTTAGAAAATACCTTTATCACTATAAAAAACCATGTGGTGGAACTGATACCTCAATGGAAGGACTTGATATCTTATTCAGCTACACTATTTCCTCCAGATATGTCTTGATACCTATTTGATCACTAAGTATGGCATTCACTAAAACTCAGTGCAGGAAAAATGTATTTTGTTGAAAAGACTTTAAAAACCCCCCACATCTTAAATTTCTGGATTACACTCATATAGAGTTCGGTTAATTTACTGCAAACATTAGTGTGATACTCAAAATCCTTTACTTTCCAAACAGGTATGGAACAAGGATAAACACTAAAAATCCAAGTACCAAATATAATAGCTCAAATCTGGAAGAAGGAAAATTCCTAATCAGATTGGAAGCACTCAATGCTCAATCTGTATGCAAATTACTTTCTTTTCCTCTAAAGATGAGGCTGAACGTTAAGCAAATTATGCTTTCTAACTCTCTGCACTCACTTCCCTCAGTAGCTGTCATGCAGCACTATTAAGTACAAGGGGTGTGAGTGTTTGTACTCAATTGGGTATTGCCCTCTTCCAAAATGTCACCATCTTTTAGTCTTTCCAGAGAATAAAAATACCAAAATGATAGAATAATATTGTCCCTGAGGGTGACAGCAAGGGAGTAAAGCAATGTGTCCTCAAACATTCACATAACTTAATCTGGAACTGCAAATATTATTAAGCACCAATCATAACAGTACAGTTACTGCTTCATGGCACACCAAAGAGGAGATAAAACTGCTTAGTTGTTAATTTCTAATGATGCAAACACATTTAGATTTTAATGTTATATCTGAGTCTCTTGCATGATTAGCTCTGGGGTTACAAGATGGTAACTTACTACCTATAAGAATTTTAGACTTGAATTAAAAGCTATGTTTAAATAATACTTTCTTTTAAAGTATTTTTGTTGAGAATAAGTGTTCATGTGATGGTAGAAGTGAATCACCTAGTAAAATATTCATGCATTCCTTAGCTTTACTGCAGTGTAAGTATGTGCAGGTTTTCATGTATAGTTGTCAAAAACTGGCTGAATTTACCTCCTCTGGTATTGTAATTTCATCCCACAAAAGCCACATTAAACAATTACAGTTCTTGTAATTAACCAGTAGTCTAATGTACAGTTTTCTTATCCCAATCCATTAACAGCTGCTCAAAAAATGTAGTAATTAATGGTTTCATTTATTTTTGGCAAACCTGCAACTCGACAAATAGTTTTGTCTCTGCTGCAAATTAGGACTCTTTCCCAAACAACAGATGACACGGTGGGAAAGAGGGAGCAGGCAGAATCCTTACACATCTTTGTCTCTTTAGAAGATCAAATAAAGAGCAGCTGTAATGCTATTTGTCACATCTGTGTAAAAAAGTACCATGATCCATATCATCAGATGAAAATGAACAGGGGCTGTACAAATGTACAAAGAGGAGTTTCCCTTCCAAACTGTGAAAGACAAAAAGCTGTATTTCTAATCCAGGCAAGAATACGACTTTGAAAAACTCTCATCAGGTTTGGTGTAATTTTTTCTTAGGAGTTTTCTTTAAACCCTAATTCACAGAGAATACTGTTAGTTATAAAAAGTGATTATACTTAAGAGTCATCCTCTAGTACCAAGACAAGACACATATTTAAACTGAATTGAGGACAACTAGGGAAATAACAAAAAGATACAACTGGCAAACACATGGTGAAGTTACAACTAATGTTCTGGAGTTTTACTGATACCACTGTTTAGTAGTATCTGACATTCAAAGACTTCTTGCCAACTCAAAATAGAGCAAATACATGCGGTCATTGGATGACTGGCACATAGTACCCCTGTCACATTATAGTAATGGCTGAGTAGGTGGCTCCTACTGATTTTTAAAGAAATGTCAAGGTACTACCTCTACCTCAAGCTATGGTCTACTTTGCAGCCACAAGAAGTGGCTAACTAGTTCTTACCAAGCTGCTGCTATGCTAACTAGATTGTTGACACATCATCAGTTAGCTAGTTGAAATGTAACTTCTGTAATTCTACTCTACCTTGAAATCACTTTCATGAGAATGACTTAGCCTTCTTTCAAGACAGAACCAAAGTGCATAAGAATTAACAAATAGCTTTGTTTCTTTTAAAGATCTCTGGGGGAGCATTTGAGTGTAGAAATCCAACACAGAACTACCAAGATATGACAAGAAAAAAAATTGGTAAGCAGTAAAAATTTGGGCACTATTTTCTTTTCAGTTCTTCAATTCATGCAACGTATCATTCTACTCACAGTATGGTAAGAAAAAAAAATGTAGATAAAGTAGTGAGTGATACTTAACAGAAACACACTGTAAAAGAAATAAGACACAAGACTATTATGCATAATAAAGGAAAATATTACACAGGTTTAACTTATTCAGTAGTCTTCTGTTTTCCCAATCTACAAATCTGTTGTTCTTAGATTACAGTATAAACTAACTAGTTACAGCATCGACTGTATGACCAAAGGCAAAATATTAAGTTGCTTAAGTATTCTAATTATTCTGTTAAATAAGGATAAAAATACTTCCTAACTTTATAAGGGTATTGTGAGAGTAAATACACTAAATATTAAGAGACAGGGAGACAGTTGGGTGATGGAGGTCCCTCCTATACTTAATAATATAATCACATTTAAAACCATGTTACAGCAGCTCAGCAAAATACAGTTCAGCACTGTCTCCATTGCTGACTAAATGAATCTCTTAACCCTGGGGAATCTTCTTTAGATAGAACTGATTTTTATAAAATTTTGCAAAGGTGGCTTAAGAAAATGTGTTTTACCTCATGAGGGAAGCAGGCAAACAATGAGCACATGATCAGCTATGGCAGTTCAGCTGCCAAGCAGCAACTTGTTAACTCTCCATAACTCAATCATGTTCAATTGTTTGCCCACAGCCTCAGGCTACAGACAGACATTTGGTCTGCTAACAACTGCGCCAGATGAAGACATTACTATCCCAAGCTATTTGTTATCACACATCTGCTGGAGATTATCATCTCCATAGCTCTGCTGAGGAAGAAATCATGTGAGTGCTCACTTATATGGTTTGTACGAAACCAGCCAATTTAATTTAAATAGGTGAGTTAAGCTAACCAGGCTGGTTTTCCCCAAAGCATATGAAAAAATGCAGACAAAAAAACCCCCCTTCTTTACTGGCAAAAGAGTAGAGGATGAAAACAAGCAGCTGGAAGAATAAACAGCTTTAAGCAGTGTTAGCTGGATTGGGGAGGGAACTGTTCCTGTCCTAATGCAGAAAGATAATGTAAACAGAGAACTTTTTCAAGGCTATACAGGATAAAGGCAGCTTCTAATCCAGTATTGTTTAGTACTGTTTATATAATTTAAATAATTAATGGGAAAATTACATATTTTTAGATTAAAGCTTATCTGTAAAGATAGCATACATACATATATTTAAATGTGTTGAACACAGAAGATCACATGTGTTGAACTGTATCAGCATAATATAATCTATCCAGGTTCTAGGTGTTGTGGTGCTGGATTGTCCCCCTCCTTAACATTTGGCTCATCAGTAGTCATATGAACAGTTCTGAACAATTTAGTTATCTTGCCACTAGCAAAATTTCATGTTCTTTTATATAATATTGTCTCACTATTATTAATTTTGACAGGAGAACCCTAATACAAGCAACCCAGTACAGTAAAGCTCACTCAGAAGGTATCAGAAATATTCCACCATGAAGAGACAGCTGTAGACTACTGTTATACTTAGAGCTCCACACCTTTCTGAGTGTATTTACAGAGTAAATTATTCCACAAGTCACTGATCCAATGTAATACGGGTATTTACATATTGTCTACATTCTGAGACAGGAACAGTGTTCAGTCGTCTAAGAGAGGTTAGAAAAGTCAAGGCAAGCATAGAAAAATGTACATATATACATCTCATATACATACGAAAACCAGAAAAAAGGTCTTCCAGAGCAGTGACAAAACTGATAGTCCCTTAACAAGAAATACAGTTGTGCAAAAACTATACAAAGGAAGATGCAGAGAAATTCAGTCTTGCAATAAATTCACATTAAGCAGTATTCTGAATACGTACAATAATTTTATAGAATGTCCAATACTTACCTACTGCTGCTGTTCTATCACTGCATTTAGCAACAGTAAGACAATATAAGGTCACAGACATTACTTTTTGTATGCCTCTTTTTAAGAGGGTTACTCATCTGAATTACCTTGATGCGTCAACTGTAATAGTTTGACACATGCAAGAACTAATTTAGAGTCAATTTTATAAAGCTTCAGACTTTCGGGTATGAGTAAAGACTTGCATTCAACAGACGATTTAACTGCACATGCATGTAGCACACTGAAATAATAGAAGATTTTTTACAATTTTCTTAATTCTGTAACTTAACCTTGTGACATTTGATTGGTATCATTGTAGTTTAGTGGGTTTTAAAGTAATTGGGAACATGCAAAAGTCTAAATGACATATTTCCATTTCAAGATTTCCTACACAATAATGAAGATGCACATTTGCAGCTAAGGTGATATTCACCATTTCATTAACTCTGAACGATATTTGCTACTAAACCAGTAATTTCTATAGGTACCTTGTTAAACAGAGATATTTTCCTTCTCTGTATTCACCTGTACCTGGTGAAACTAAGATTAACCCTTTTGGTAGAAGTGATAGAAGTGATAATTTAAAATTAAGTCATAACAAAATCAGCCTTCAATATTAACCACAGATAAATCTGACACACGTCACTATGTACCATGAATTTCATTTGTAAGGAAGGGAATACCAGAGGCATTGTCTTGAATCAAATGAGAAAAGTCCTATGAAGACATGAGGAGATGAATTATGCATTTGTCATGTCTTATTCCTATATATCTGAAATTAAATTTCTATTTTGGTTGTAACAGCTTTTCATAAAAAGCAAAATAGTAGGTTATGGAACACTTAAACTATAGGAGGAAAGTAATCACCAGACATGCTATTGGCCAGAGAGAAAAAAATCATTTGCACATTGTGCAAATTAAATTTTCATTTTCAGCAGCTAAACTGTAGCAAGAATGCTAAATTTTGTTCAATATACATCTTGTAAATAAGATGTGTATGACTCGATATCTAAGACAGCAGATGGCCTGTTAAAATTATCATTTTCACAGAAGTTTGAGAATTTCTCTTCAAGTCACTTTAAAGAAGTAACAGTAAAGTTTCTGCGACAGGCAGAGGAAATGGTGGTTTTCTGAAAAAGTACAAAAAAATACTTTGAAAACCTGACTCCGTCTGGAGGAAAAAGCCTTTGAAAATAGAGATGATAGCATCAAGATATGTTAGCAGGTGAACTTGCTTTTTTTTAATGGTATGACAGTATGATAATACACAATCCTGCCAGATGTTTATTGGGATAGTACTTTACTAATGTATTGATGATTGGATGCGAAAAGAGGTTGAAGGTCACTTCAGGTATTTAATGCCATGAAGAAAAACAAATCTCTATTCTAACTGCTTGTGTAGGTAGCAATCACTTCACAAGTTTCAGTGGACAAAATAACAAACACATAAGTTATTATTATGAATTCCTCAGACACTGTTTTACATTGCTACAGCATAAAAAAAGATCCTAAAATAACTTTAAATAGAATCTGTTTCTTACCACTTACTTTATATCCACTTGATACTCTCAGTTTCATGTAAGTAGCCTGATATAAGAGTGCATTTAATGTGAAAATTCCTATCTAAAGTGAACTTATTCTAAAATTATAAGCAAAACCATGATTTAGCAAGTGCACTTGCCAGAAAATATATGTAAAAAACTTTAGGGTTTTTTTTTTGTGATTAATAGAAAAGTTTTAAACACTCGTATAACCAATGTTTTAGAACGTGTAACCAGAACTTGTACACAATGAAATTGATTAATATTCAATATGCATATTTTCGAAAGAAGTATCGGTCTCCCTTTCCAGGCATTCAAAGCAAGTATTTAACAACATTCAAAACCTATTTCAGGATGACCACATATATACTAATAGACAAATGCCTGAAAGACAACTTCTTACTCAAAACTCACTCAAAAAAACCCTATTAAAACTTAATAGTAATTCAATAGCACATTGTCATCTTTACAGAACAACATGAAAATTGTGTTGCATGTTGTGCAAACACTTCTGTGGTTTCTCATTTTAAAAAATACCCGAATGAAAATAATTATTTAACAAAATAGATTCAGCAGGTAACACGTACCTAAAAAACCCTCTAGGAAGAGACTTCTAGACCAGTGCCCATATACGCAGTGCTGAATTTTTTGTCTCTTGGGGCAGAGGAAA
This sequence comes from Ceryle rudis, assembly GCA_033439905.1. Classification (NCBI taxonomy): domain Eukaryota; kingdom Metazoa; phylum Chordata; class Aves; order Coraciiformes; family Cerylidae; genus Ceryle; species Ceryle rudis. Next base: position 52,293 of record JAAGNO010005118.1, read on the forward strand.
GAAGCTGGAGGATAGAACTAGATTTTACTTTAATAAGTCTTCACAATAATTTTTTTTTTTTACCTGCTAGCTGTTTTTACAGAGCTGTTCTTCTTGTGTCCTCTTTCTGAACGGTTGTCTCGCAAGAGTTGAAGCTATTAAAAAAAATGTACAGAACAGTCTCACAAGCAATGCCTCTATTTGCTTTTTAGAAATATCCTGCCAACGCTGTTCTTTTCTTTCTTGAGTAATCTCTCAATAGTTTTCACCCAAGACTCAAAGAGATTGACTTCTAATAGAACTCTACAATAATAGCTAATATTTTGAGATATAACTACCAATTTAAATTTCTTTAAAAATTGAATATATAAAAATTAAAGCATTCTCAAAGTATATTAGAAAGCCATGCAATTCACAATTTCACAATTAACCTATAAAATTTTAAAATTTTCACAATTTCAATTTAAATTTTAAAAATCTGTCCATCTTAATGGTTCGTCTCAAATATATCTATAGGTCCCCTACAACCCCGAACACTCTAGGATTCTATGATTATTTTATGACTCTTTCTTCCAAATTTTAACAATCCATTTTGTCAATGGGGCTTCTGGTTTAAACTGTAGTTTGTAGCCCACTGGGAAGCATGTGTTCTTCTGTCTGTGCGCACTGTCATTATCTTGTAAACTACACTCAGTTTTTCGCTGAAATTGGTAGCATTTTGTCCTCTTCCACTATAATTCAGAGACAGTT